>CAOLHI010004046.1:0-137999 GCA_948474755.1 Ctenosaura bakeri
TTTGAAATTCTCAGCCAGAGAGCTCTTTGGCCTCAGGAAACTACAAACCTCAGAATTCCACAGGAGGTTGAAAGTGGAATAATAGCACTGCAACAGGGTAGTGTGGAAATGGCCAATGATTTATTGAACAGAATTTGAACATGACATCACAGATTAATTATTTAGCATATTGGTCACTCTTTCTTACCCTCATCTCCTAATGAATCCTAATCCTGACTAATTAATTAATCTGTATCTCTGGCCCTTACTAACTGTCCTAATCCCTCAGACTCCTAAACCCAACTAATTCCTAATTCTGCTGTCCTACACCAGCAGGATTGTCCTCAAAATGACCACATGAGGTTTGTCCTCAAAATGACCATATGAGGCTTTCCATAAACAGGAAAAAATCCCCTGATAACATTTGGTTATCATAGGTGGATATACTTAAAGAACCAAAGAAATGTAACCGAGATGAAGACAACTGAAGAATTATATAATGAAAGTATAACTTGCCACTGGTTTCTATATAGACTACATGAAAGATTTAAAATCTATACAAAGGTGGAAGGAATAGAAGAACAACTTACAGATTTTGACAATATAATTCTAGAACGTAAAGATCATATTATCACAAGATTATATAAATGTGTACTAAAAATCGAGCTGGAACATGAGATGGTTAAGGAAAATATGAACAAATGGGTGCAGAATATAGGACGTATGATCCAACTGGAGGAATGGGAAAAAACATGGTAAGTAAATCTAAAATTTACCGGTTGCTCCCTCCTAAAAGAAAACTGTTATAAACTGTTCTATAGATGGCACCTTAGCCCACAAAAATTAGTGAATATTTATAAAAATATGAAGAATGTATGTTGGAAATATGGAAAAGCAATAGGTTGTTATTTCTATATATGGTGGAAATGTGCCAAAGCAAAAAACAAACAAAAAATTCTGGAAAGATGTAACATAGCTTAATAACAAAGATACTTTAAGTAAATTTTCTTTAGACACCCAAACTCTATCTACTAAACATGTTTAAAAGTACATGTTTAAAACATGTTTAAAACATGTTTAAAAATATTGACATCAAAATACAAAAGGATCATGGGAGAACACTGTTATACCTGATCAGTGCAGCAAGACTAATATACACACAAAAAATGGGAAGAAATATAAACTCCTTTTAAAAATGAATGGCTGATTAAACTATGCATCACATGCATAGATTAACAAGGATGTTGAACAATAAAAAATTAAAAGCAGTTAAAATGACTGGGTTGAAGTAATTAAAGCATAAGAAATGCAATGGGGAGGGGTAATCCTTAAAGATTAATGGGAATGATGGGTAACTAGAAAGATTAATCTAGACTTAAGATAAATAAGCTAAATGCAAACTTTGAGAGGGAATCTTGGTTAAAATAATCTCTGTATTTATTTTTTATATTATGCTATATTTAATAAGTTTGATGTACTTATTATGTCTCTATTTACTTTGTCACATTACCATATGCTTATAAATGGAAATATTAAGAGATGTCAACGAATTCCAGAAATGTTATATGAAACACTACACTTTTAATTAAAAAAAAAGAAAAAAAAGTTTTATTTTAGTTAAGTTTAGCTTAGTTTTAGCTATATATATATATATATTTATACACTTTTCTTTTTCCCCTTTTTCTTTTCTTTCTTTTTTTCCCTAAGTGTTGATTATCCTGTTGTGAATTAGCTTGTCTGTATTAAAATTAATAAATATGAATTTTTTAAAAATGCTCTCAGATATTCCACCAATCACCATGCATTCCCAGCATTCCATTCTCCCCCTTCCTCCCAACATCTTTTACACATAATTATATTAAGAGCCAGTGTGGAGTAGTGATTTGAGCAATGGACTATGACTCTGGAGACCAGGGTTCGAATTCTTGCCCAGTTATGGAAACCCGCTGGCTGACCTTGGGCAAGTCACACTCTCTCATCCTCAGAGAAAGGCCAAGACAAACCCCCATGAAGAAATCTTGCCAAGAAAACCGCATGATAGGGTTGCTTTAGGGTCGCCATAAGTTGGAAACAACTTGAAAGCATGCAGCATCAACCAGAACACAGAACTGTATTACCTTAATCTCTAATAAGTGAACCAGCATTTCTCTCTGAAAAGTACACAACATCACACCAGCACTATCTTTACTTACATAAGTCAAACCAGTGACTTCATTCGTCTCCTTTTCCTTCTCATCAGCTTTGTTCTTTGTGGATTTGGAACTTAACGACCTCTTTCTCCTGGACATTTTCATATAAAATCACAGATGCAGGCCTGTGGCAGGAAGAAGGTAGAGGTGGAAATAAAGATAAAAATTAGAAATGTGCACTGGGCTATGGAACAGCTAAAGAAAAGAACAAAATCAGCATTGCACCAAAATCAAAAATATCGGTGAAAAGTAAGTTGAATTTCCTGCCGTAGGAAGTACTATTGACCTAAATTTGATTTGTACTAAAATTAATAAATCACATTTTAAAATAAATATTGAAATTACAATTTTTAAAAAAAAAACACATTGCAAATAAATCTGAAACTGCAGGGAAAGAATACATTACCTCCTTTTGTCCTTCTCTTCTGCCAGTGCTTTAATGTCACCAGTTATTCACCTAATGTTTTTGCTTAAGTTCTCTGGAGAGGGCAGCCTCTCTTTATACTCTTCCAAATCTCTTGTTAAAGGACCACTTAACTGCCTGGAGTTTCTGTTTTGTTCTTCTTGTGAGGTTGATCAATAAATATCTCAAGCACACAATTATTATTAAAGGGTTCTCCTTCAATACAGATGCACACAGAATCCACTCTTAGCTTTACAGATTGATGTTCAAAATAAGGAAAGGTGATGTCATAATTTTATATGGTGCGGATGGAAAGGGAACATCAGGGAATAGATTTTGAGTTGACAAACATCCATGGTTGCCAGCAGGTCTTGGCACAAATTTTGTGCTCAGTGTTTACACAACTAACTGCCATCACAATCCAGTTCAGCTGAAATAGAGTTTCTTTCATGCCAGGGTATAAATATGATCGAGAAAGAACGGATGACAAAACTACACATGATGAGCAATTATGGGTTTCTTTCTGCACTGTTTTGCTCTTGTTACTGAAAAGAAGCTCTGAAGAATTGCCATCAAGAGTAAATGAAGACCGAAGGAAAGGCTTAATTCTTTAATTCTGGGCACTCGTCCTCACAAAAATCATGCTCCCACCAAGCCAGACACAGAAGAAGCTCAAATGCAGAATGTTCAATGTGTTGGACAATGGATGGCTTTCTTTCTATTTTTGAATTATAAATGAAATGATGATGCATTTCAACGGTGTAGCTATGGAGTCAGAGGAGATAAAAGGAAGGGATTGTCTCCCCCACCCACAACAAGAATTCTGACCCTCCCTATGAAATTTTCTTTCATTGCCCAAATTTCTATAGTTAAAGTTAAGCATTTAGAAATACACGTCCTCCAATATTTCAAACTGGGACACATCCAAATGTAGTCAAGGTGGCAAAAATTATAAATGAGAAAGTATACATAAGCCAAGAGAGGTGCAGCAGTTTGCTTTTGCCTGAACCAACTGGGACAGGCAAGATCCCACCTCCTTTTTTTGTCTTCCGCCTCCCTCTGAGTTAACTGAGTGCAAAGTACTTTTGCCCTTGGAACTCAGTTTGCAACAAGTGAAGTAAGTTGAGAACAAGAGAGAAAGGAGGAGAAAGAAATTGAGATATTTTAAAAGCAGCTGAGAATGTGGGATGGTGAAGGATGAACTAGGACTGTCCCTCCCAAGTTGGGATGAGTGGAGGGTATGGAACCGCAGTTTAGGCATGGAACAAAAAGTTACCAAAGGCACGCGAACAGATCAAAATGTGTTCTAGGTGAGATTGTTTTTTGGTGTCTCAGGCCATTTCCGCACTAGCCTGTTATAGTGTGATGATTCCACTTTCAACATCCTCTGGAATCCTGGGGTTTGCAGTTTCGGGAGGGGCCAGCTGGGCTCAGTCTCTGCAATGCTTGTAATTGAGGGGCTGAAGGAAGATTTCACTGGGGGACATAATTTTTATTTGAGGAGGCAATGCCCTCATGCCCTCCCTCATAGCTACAGCCATGATGTACTTCCAGAAGAATCATCCTCTTTGATTTTGTAGTGAATTTGACATTGGGATTTAGGCAGCAATCCTAAACAGGAGGGGGTCACAGTAATCAAAACGTCCCTCCAAAACGTCCAAAGACCAGCGAGGACAGAATTAGCAACATGACAGGGTTTAGGATACAGTTTTTTTCTCTTTTTTAAAATATCACGCTCAAGGTTTTGTTTCTTCCTTCAAATAACAACACCCTTCTGCTGCAACCCATGAAGGTGGGGTGAGATTTGCAGTTAAAAGGTGAAAGGGGCGAGAGAAGGAGCAGAGGAGAACAGGAGTTTGTACTACATATGCCATTGTTGGTGTGTATCTTTGTGTCATTTCCAGCTTATGGCAACTTATGGGGTTTTCTGAGGCTGAGAGTGTGTGATGTGCCCAAGATCACCCAGTGGGTTTCCACGGCTGAGGGGTGAAACGGAATCCTGATCTCCTGGATTGTAGTACAATGCTCAAGCCACTGGACGATGCTTTCTCTTCCACTGCATATCTACTATGAAGATTTCAGTTCTCCATTCTCCAGGGGTGCAGTTATGGCAGGGGCAGGCTTCCACTATCAGTAAGAATCCTACTGCCCAATGAAATTTCCCTTCAGTCTCCAAAATTCTAGCTTTGCAGAGACGGAAACATGGAAAATCTTTCACCCCTGAAACTCTGTGTTTGCATTTCCTTGGTGTCCTTGCCTCTCCTTTTTCTTTGGATGCCTAAACTGAATTTTTCAATGTTCAATAGAAGTTACTGCTAGAACTTTGGAGACTGAAAGAATATTTCATTTAGAGTTGGGGCAAAATTCTTATTTGGAGGAATGACATTCTCACAGTCTCCATAACCACATTCCTGTTGTTCTTCCTCCTGAGTAGGCAGTTGTTTCTTTTTTTACTTTTCATTACAGTCCGGATTGGGGTGTGTGTGTGTCAAAGCCCTACTGTGTATTAGTTATATGTTTTTTTCCTCTTTTTCTCTTCTTTCTGTTTCTTTATTTTCCAAATGCATCCTACTTTAGTTGTAAATTAAAGCCTATGGTGTTATATCATCATAGCAATGCATTAGTCCTGCTTTTGCCTCAACCTACATTGCTCTTCCGATGCTATTAAACTGCAGAGTCGTTGAAAAATGTGTTTATTTTTCACAGTGGAAATAATATGTTAATGACTCCCTTTCCTGCAATTATTCAGTCCCCAGTTTGGGTGAAGAGGTCTCATAGTGCTTTCTCCCACCAATGATCCATCAGTGGGTGCGGTGTGGGCGTGGCCAGATTGTCCCTCCCTCAAGCGTCATAGCGTCATAGTGTCATGACATCATAACATCGTGGCGCTATTACAGCTAGAGGAACCTATCATGAAGTACAGTGGAGGTACAGGAGTCAGTAATGATACCTTGATGCGGATGATCAAACCACGTAAATGACACTAGTAAAGTGTAAATGTGGCAAGGGTGTGATAGAGAGCATTAGCAATCAGTTACTTTTGCAAGAATGGTTGGAGCTGATTTCAAACAGAATAAAGAAGCAATGTGATAGGGCTCTTAAACTGTTCGTATCAACAATTCGTGTCAACAATTAATTTAATTTTTTTTAAAAAAACAGACAGGGATTGTTGGCTGGACATACTGAAGGCACAGAATATTACATTCCTGATCGGTTTGGTGTATGTGATATACAGAATTTGGAAAAGAGGGCTGGGAGGGAATCACAACTCCCAAACCGGCATAGCCAATCCATAAAAGTTAATTTTCTAAGCTATGTTCATGATGTCACAAAATCACTCAAGTCTGCAATAAGGGATTCCACGTTCAGGCTCCAATCCAGCCCACATTGGACCCTGGAGTAAGTTCCAATGAGCTCAGTGGGCCTTGCTTCTGAGCAAACACTTTGGGCTGCAAAACTGTTTATTGTCAGCTAATGATTGACTAATGTATAAAAGAATGATCGGCTCATGATCAGATGCAGATGAGCTTATCTTTTGATCTTATTGGAACAACCTTAATGATTTTGCAGACTCGTCCTTGCAAAGTTCAAGAAATGACTACTTGATGCCAAACAAGAGGCGTGTTCCTGAACAGAAAGACAGGAATGCAATTTTTCACTGATTTTCTTCTCAAACAAAGCAACAAGTTATTTGCACAATTTTTCTTCCCACTATGAGGAACTCTTTCAAAAATCACACTGTTTTGAAAGCCTGTTTGTAATTCTAGACTTGCTCTGTGTAAAATCTGCACATGGCTGATTTGCAAAGAACACAGCATTTTCTGTACAGGAACAAAGCATTTTGTCCAAAGATATCTTTGGATATTGGTTTAAAGATGTAGCGGAATAGACCTTGATTCCTTAAATAGCTGAAATCCTAGTTTGAGGGCCTAGTCCTAATCCATGCTGTCTTTCCAAAAACACAGCATTGATAAATGCCATACCACGGGGTAATTTTTGATTCCTTCACAAGTGTTTTTTCAAGGATATTTAGAATTATCTTTCTGCTAAGAGCAGGATGAAGAATGTGTGCCCCGGGGGAGCATGAAGCCCCTGCACCCCGTTTTTCCAACTCTGCTGCCCCCCAGGACATCCCCACGAGCTCCCTCATTTATTTTTCTGTATTTTTTTTAAAAACTCTCTAAATGCCCTAAGGTGCCCCCAACTGCCAAAACGTTTTTATTTCCTTTCCTTGCCTCCCCACATGTTTACTCATAAGGGTAAAAGGAACATGCATGGGAAAGTAGTTCCTGAGGCCAAGAGCTCTTGGCTGAGAAATCTAAGTGCAAATTCCAGGATTCCAGGATGTTGAAAGTGGAATAATAGCACTATAACAGCACAGTGCGGAAACAGCCTGGGACATTTTAAAAGCAGTTTAAAAAATTAGGACAACAGAGAGTTAATTGGGACTGTCCATGTCAAATGAGGACAATTGGATGATATGAAATAAAAAATAAATCAATAACAGCTAAATAAATACCGTGTACAGTACAGCATCACTGAATTACTATGTTTCAATTTTTCACACCCCTGGTTGTTGAAAAATATTTCTTAATCAGTTCAAACTCCCACATTTTGGAAGTGGAGCAGTAAATTATGCAAAAGACATGCAAATTTGGCAAAATTGCACAGTTTATTCTGACTGACAAGAAGCGTATCTTTTGGCACAGAGTACACGGCGTGCCGATTAGCAAATGAGTGTGAAATTAGCATTATTAGTCATTCTTTCCTTTCTTCATATTGATTTAGGAAATTACACACTTTGTCTTTTTCACTTTGGCCATTAATGTGGAGAGTATTTATTTAAAATGCCTACAAAACAATTAGCAAAAGCAAAAAGAAAGAAAGAAAGCAGGAAAAAATAAAAGCTGGGTGAAGGGGAGAAGGAAGGATTGGTTCAGTGAACACATTTTTGCAGGAGAACGCTTGTTACTTGTACAGATAAGGGGCAAAACCTCAGAGCAAAAGGACATTGTAGCTGAGCATTATAATCGGAAATGAGACAAGTGTAATGGAACAAAAAATATTACATTAGGTTAGTGGCTTTTCCTGCTGTTCGAGCCAATCTTGAATATTAAAGAGTGGCTGAGATCTGCTTCCTCCATTTATAAAGTATAAAGTGTTTCCAGTTGAACAAGAAGCATGGGATGTTCTAGCTCTACAACCAGACAATGTGGGATGTGACAATAAGGCAGCCAGTTGTTATTTATTTAATATATATTTTACTGCCAGGGAGATAGGGAAATATTTGAGCTATTTTCTGAAGCTGACTCAGGCCATTTCCACGTGGTGTTGTGGTACCGCGATGGAGACGAATTGGCAGCGGTTGGTGAGTCATGATTTTACACAACATCCTTGTGGTCCTGCTGCCAACACCTCCCCATCCATCACGGTCGCAGGATATTCCATTAACAGGGAAAAAAATCCGTTAATTTGCACGATGCTCTTGTCACTGCTGGCCATGCGGAATAGGCGGAAGCGCGATCTAGGTGCTTCCTTCCCCAGTGCAGCATGGGAAAGAGGCCAGTGGTACTGTGGAAGGAAGGAGTGTGCCGCTCACTCTTCCATCTTCAGGCAGCTGGCTGGGTGCAGAGCATTCATGTCACGCTCCCATCCTGGCAAAGATGCTGCCAAGATGACGCTGGGACAACGGCCATTTCCACACTAGCCTGTTATAGCACAATGATTCCATTTTCAACATCCTCTGGAATCCTAGGGTTTGCAGTTTCAGGAGGGGCCGGCCGGCCCCTCCCGAAATTGCAAACCCCAGGATTCCAGAGGATGTTGAAAGTGGAATCATCGTGCTATAACAGGCTAGTGCAAAAATGGCCAACAATGGGAACTGGTAAGGTGCAGAAATGGCCTAAATTGGGTGCCTTGGAGTCATACACCTCTCAGCTGGTAAAAGAGGCACTTTTCTGGAGGGAAGCGAACTGCAATCGTGTCTCCACAAAGGACTAAGATACTACAAGGGGCAATAGCGGTGGAGACAGATACCTAGGGTTCAACTTCAATAGGATGCAGCCACAGTACTTTAAAGTGGAACCACAGAACTATCATGATGTAGTGTGAAAGCACTGATATTCCCAGAATGACATCACTTCCTCTCAGTCTGAACTTTTTTCCTCTTTTAGGCATGTAGCTAGTCCTGACAATCGTATATCTCTGTTTTCAGACATTCTGCCTCACGCAGCAAAATGGCTTTGGCCAGGCCTGGTCAGGAGAAGACAGAGGTGATATTTTCTTCCTGTGGCAGCTTGTCCCCATGGTGCACCATTTTGGAATGTCCCTGACTTTGGCAGTGGTGACAAGGTTACAACCAGAAAGGAATCCTACAATTTTTTTTTACTTTACAATATCGTTGCCAGGTATTCCTTATCTTAAGGGATGTTCCCTATTTGAGGGTTGGAAAGCTTTTGCTTTTATAAAGACTCAACAAGACACTGAAAAGATACCATATTTTAGGGTGTGAGTCCTTTATAAAGACGGAAATGTATATGCATCATTATGAATGTGGACAATATGTTAATTTTTCAGAGAAATACATGACTAACTTTACTGAAGTCAACACTTTCATATGGTACTTGGGGCCTTTCAGCCTTACACTGTTATAATGCTATTTTTCCACTTTCAACTTCCTGTGGAATTCTGGGGTTTGTGGTGTACTGAGGCCCAAGAGTCTCTGGCTGAGAGCTCTTAACATCTCTCCCTAAACTGCAAATCCCAGGATTCCATAGAATGTTGAAAGCGGAATAATAGCACTATAACGGTGTAGGGCAGAAATGGTCAAAGAGATAAAATAAGAGGGAGAAAGACACCTTCTACCAGTGATGTATTTAAGTCTTTTACTCCAAGTCTCAAGCTAAGTCTCAAGTCTTTATCTTCAAGTCTCAAGTCAAATCAATTCGCAAGTCTGGGAGCCAACTTTATACCCCAACCTATATTCCAGAATTTCTGGACAGAGTTGAATAAAGTTAGTTTTAACTATTTAAGTAGAGTTGACCCTCCACATTTGTGATTTTGCCATCTGCAGCTTCAGAGGTGAGGAATAGGATCCTTCTTACTCTCCTTTCCTGGAGCTGGAGGCTTTTGTGCCAATGGGCATAAAAGAGTCTGCAGCTTTGGAAGTGGGGAATAGTATTCTTCTTACCTCCCATTTCCAAAGCTTGATAACTTTTCAGAAATAGGGAATAGGATCCTTCTTACTCCCCATTACTGAAGCTTCAAAAGCTGTAGAAGGAAGGCTCGTTCCGCCTCAAGCTCACTGCCTAACACACTTGCTGTTCTCTGAGAAACATGCCCTGTGCTTTGGGGACAAGTCTTGCTTCTGCTCTTAGGAAAAGTTTTAGAAGGCACTTCCGATATGCTGCAAGGACAGGCTGCTGAGCAGACCTCAAGCCCACCTCAAGCCCATTGCCTAACCATTTGCTGTTCCGCTCTGAGAAATGCACCCACACTTTGGGCTTGAGACAGATTGTCCTGTGACCAGTAGGCAAAAAGAGATTGAAGCATTTTTAAATGTAGTAAGGTTTCTGGATGAACGTCTTATGTTATTGAACCAAGGGCAGCAAATCAGTCACTCAAAAATATACAAGTTTAGTCAGTGCATCTTTGTTGTCAAGTTGAGTCCGAGTCACTGAGGTGACTTAAGTCCGACTTGAGTCCGAGTCACTTGACTTGAGTCTACATCACTGCCTTCCATCTACGCATACCTAGTTGCAGATAATGTACCTCCTCACAGTATAATCCCATCCATACTCCTGTTGACTATATGCAGCTATGATTAAATATTGGAACTGTTTTAAAATACATGGGTTGAATATGAGATCTGTGTGTCGTAGTTAGCAGTAGCAATAGCATGTGTATTTCTGTACTGCTTATTAGCTAAGTGGTCTCTAAGCAGTTTACAATGTATTTAGCTAATTGCCCCCAACAAGCTGGGTACTCATTTTACCGACCTGCGGAAAGATGGAAGGCCAAGTCAACCTGGACCCCAGCAGGATTGAACTCACAACCTTGTGGCTGCAGTACCAGCATTTAACCACTGCACCACCAGGGCTCTTTTAGTTTAAACACTTCAACAGACAGCCAAATCCACTGTCCTGAATCAGATCTCTACAATGACATTCCTGTATTTCCCTAATGCTGTAGGTTACGGAACATTTTACCACCAAAGCTTTACCACCAAAGCCTACAAAGTCTCTTGAAACCTTTTATCCATCACTGTTATCTTTCTCTACGCCTATTTTAAGAGCTTGAAAATGATACTTTGGGCACTACAGTTCCCAAAAATCTCCTGGTCGCCGTAGCTATCATCCCTGCTGGCTGAGAGATTCTGGATATAGTAGTCCAAAAATGTAAGTTTCGCAAGCCCTGTATAGGTTATATCTCCATAGCTGGATGATGGAAACTCTGCTTTGGCTGTTTTCAGAAGACGCAGCCATATGCAGGCATTCAGGCAGATCACATGCATTCCAAACATGGCTACACTTGAACCCTGAATAGAAGCTGTAATACCATTGAGAGCCCTGATTTCTCAGACAAAAATCATAAATACAGAAAGAAAGATCAGAGGGAGAAATGGGGAGAGATGAGCAAAATGGAACTTTGCCTCTTTTAAGCCATTGCTTTATAGGACGGATTTCTCCCTAAAAATGAAAGAGAGGCAAGGAATTTCTAGGGTACTAGTGAGTTTATAATAGCGAATGAGCGTACAGGAGTGGGAAGGTTTGGTATACAAAGTTTGGGTACAGGTCTTCAATCTCAACAAAAGCGAATGACCGATAATGTTTACTGGTGGCAGCAGCACTGGCATAGAACATTCTTTCTTGATAGTGGGCAAGCTTAGATCCTGGGGCCAAATCCTACCTTCTTGGAGTCCCAGTCCAGTCCTCTAGGTTTCTCCTAGATGACAACACAAAATTGTTCGGTGGCTTCCCGGCTTTTATGTGTCACTCATGGACATTCAGAAAGATTGGGATGCCCCTTCTAAGGCTTAGTTACTGGCAGTGAATGTTTTAAGCCAAAATATGCTGATATCTTTGGTCATGCCCTTTTGTTTTTGGCTCTTCCCATCACAGGGATGTGCCCTCTAGCAACTTTTCTGAAATAGAATCCAGCTCTTGGGCTGCAAGAAGTTCTCCGCTCTTGCTTTTGGGCTCCAGAAAACCATCGCTTGATTACAGAAAAGAAGAGCACACACGCAAACGCTGTGTTGGCCTGTATATCTACATTATATGGGCAGTTATAGGAGTTTCTAGAATCAAATATTAGGAATATACTTAAAACGACAGCAAGCCTGAGCTTCTCAGTAACACAAAAAGAAGTATATTATCTGGGATTTTAAAAACAGCTGCTTGCTTTGTAAGATTCTGGTAGACATTTAAAATTATGAAGAAGTAGTTATTTTTCTATGAGATTTGGTCAAAGTACTAGGCAATGCCTTCCCATAATTAATATTACAGAGAGAAAGTACACATACAAAGACAAGGCAGAAATATACACGTACAAGGGAGAAATAATAGGGCAGTCAAAATTTAAAATACTAAAAACATGAGTGTTTGCATTGATATTTCCTCACTATGCTTGTCTTCTTCATGATACATCAACAATATCCACAATGACCAAGTGAATCATTATCTGATAAATATTTCCAGAATAAATAGTTTGCTATAGCTGCACACTCAAGGCACTGGAAGAAGAAAGGGGATAATAACAGTTCACTCAACCCAAATTTTGTAAGAATAAGTCTTACCATGCAAAAGTTAAGTGGCTTCTTTATCTCCTTGTGAGCCAACTGCTCGTGGACGGGACGAAGTTCTTCTGGCAAATCTCTTTTTTCTGGCTACAATATATTTGGCACCTGCCTGGATAATCAGTCATGAACCTGTGATCAAATGAACCTTTAGACTCAAAAGATTCATTTCGAATGCAGATTCATGACCTTTGGGTCACAAATTCTACCAGCTCATGCCCTTGAAAATCTCTCCCTTCTGTGTAATTAAACTACAGTCATGTCTCCACATTTGCAGGAGTTAGGAGCACAGGACCACTGCCAAAATGGAAAACCCATAAATAGCTATAGACCATGGAGAGGAGCATGTCAGCCACCCAGTTTTGCCTTTGAGGTGGCAAAGTTCCTTCAGCTACTGCTGCCCTATGCCATTTTTCACAGGGACTTACAAACCTTGCCTTGCGTTTGCAGTCTCTCGCAGCCTCACAAGGCTTTTAGAGAGACTGTGAATGTGAAGTGAGACTTTATCGGTCACTGTTAAAAATGGCGTAGGGCAGCAGGGAGGCTACAGCAAACAATCCACAAATAATTAAATCTATGAACGTTAAACACTGGTCCTTTTTGCACGCAGTTTCTGTTGCGAGAGTGCCCCTTGAGCATCGCATGAATGGGAGCGTCAGTCTGTACGACACACTCCCCTTTAGCGACACTCATGAGCCTAAAGCGGGACTCGCGCACATTTTATTATTTTCGGCTGGGAGCCGAAAATACTGCACGGTCGTGCACTGCTCCCGGGACCCTCGCGCACTTACCTGCCATGCGGTGCATCGGACGAGCCAGGTCGGTTGCGCTTCCTCCCCCAGGGCAGCCTACAGCTGCCAGTCTGCACTGCGGAAGGAAGGGGCGGGGTGCTAGCGCGATGGTTGCTCGACCAGGAAGCCAGCTGCGGGAGAACGGAGGAGCGATGCGAGTGCCTCGCGCAAGGGACTGCTTGCGTGAACAGTACCCCCACCTCTGCGAGCAGGTAACATGCGGAAAGGGCCTCAGATATGGAATACAGACTGTAATTTAGAGCCTGGACTTAATATTTAATGCCATTTGCATGGCCATGTGTATTTAACCAGGGTGTAAAAAAATACATTTAAATTTTATTTTCCTTGATAAGAAAGGGTGTCTCAGCATATCAAGACACCCCACAAGATAATGGTCAGCTAGTTGAAATTTTTCACTTCCCAGGACCCTTCCTTTCTTTCTTTCTTTCTTTCTTTCTTTCTTTTTCTTTCTTTCGAATGTGTTTGCACAAAAACTTTGGCAAAAAGATGTTTTCATTCAGAAAGCTGGTTTTGGCACAAAACGTATAGTTTTCTGCACAAAACGTTGTTGTTTTTGTTTATTTTGAGCAAAAGTGCTGTATTTGCATGAATGAATTTTTCACACACACAAAAAGTCCTTAACATGTAAAAGAAACCAATGAAAAAAGCATCAAAACTTTTGAAATTTAGTACTTACTTGTGACGCACACAAACTACCACCCTTCCCCATCCATCTGTGATATAAAATGACTTCTACTTTCTTGTTATGTTAGAGGATGGAAGTGCTTTGGCGGTAAGAGAAAAGAAATACTCTTAAGTATTTGTAGTTTGTCAGGAGGTGGATTCTAAAGAATGTAGACCCCAAAAACTCAAAAGGGAAACCAAAACAGCTCATTAAGGACTGAGAATGCTGGGGGGGGGGAATAATCCCATAAAACTGTGAGAAAAAGGAGGGGAGATAGAATAGTGAGCCTTTGGTATCCACCATGGTTTGGTTCCAGGACCCTACGTGGATACCAAAATTCATGGATGCCCAAGTCTTATTATTTACAATGGTGTAGTAAAATGGTGTTCCTTATATAAAATGGCAAAATCAAAGTTTGCTTTTGTGAATTTTTTAAAAAATATTTTCAAGCTATGGCTGGTTGAATCTGTGGATACAGAATTTGCGGATATGGAGGGCTGGCTGTATCTTAGGGCATACATACATATATACATACATACTCCAGGCTGCAAGATTTTGGCACATGTTACTCTTTTTACAAAACTCTGTAAGCAGGAGCAAAAGTAGGATATACAAATTAGTCTGCTTTTCAAAAGCGATCGGGATTGTTGGGGGGAAAAAGAAACCAAGTTCTCATCTGGGACAGATCTCTCATCAAACATTGTCCCCAGTGGAACATGTTTTTGCCATGTGACCATATAAGTGAATAAATTTATCATAATCGTCACTGTGAACAGAAGTCAAAACACTGATAACAGGAGGCTTTACCTCTGCACAGAATGACATTTGGTCAAAGTACTAGGCAATGCCATTACTTATTAACAAGTTTCATGTAAGTGTACAAATGAGAGTTAACCATTCCATTTTCTCATCAATAAAAATACAATAAAAATGTACCATATGACCTCATTCTATCAATTTTGAGAGCAAATGATGGCAATCATTGATTTTTCTGGCTCTGCTGACTCATAGCTGAAGATAATAACCTGCTGAGTCAAAACCAATAAATTCCTATTCTTTTCTAAGAAATTAACACTGAAAAACCAGGAATTCCAGAGCTCTTGAGAAAGCAGTAGAGTAGTAAGAAATAGTAGTAACTGAAGGCTCCAAGCAGGGGCAGGAAATAACCTCATATCCTGCTCAGAACCAGTACCAGTTAATTCATTTGTTTCCTAGAACTTTCAGATCACTTAGGCTTCTTAAATAAAAACTTCAGGACATGAATAGATATAATCTTCAGATGGTAAAAGGCATTCACTGATTACATGTCTTAAATGAAGAACAGTTTGATGACAAGAGCGATGATAAAACCCAAAATTGGCAGTATTTCATTATTCCTGCCATATTTGAAGAGTGAACATAACCTGATCCTATTAACTTTATTTTTTTTATGTGTGCCTAAAAAGACTTTCTCCTAAGTGCAATTCTGATTCCATTGGTAGCACCGACATCTTTTGATCCGAAATATGGTACTTTCTAATAGCAGTACTGTGAGACAGCATGAGAGAATTATTAGCCCATGGATCTCACATTCTATTAACCCACACATATTTTACATCATAGCACAAACAGTAGATTTTGGGCAGAGATGAGAGGGATGTGTTACCAGCAAAGCAGCTTCAAGCCTTTGGAAACAATCTGGTATCACACAATACACCCTCTGCCATCAAGATGAGATTTAAGTGTGTTGAAGCACTGTTTATTTATTTTCAATACATAGTTCAGGTTAAACTCTATGCTGTGTTGCAACATAATTTAAAATAACGGTATTTTCTAAAATAAATAAATAAAACCAAAACCAAAACATTGCCATGGTTAGAGGAGACAGGTTGAAATCTGTGGAATTTAAATCACATTGATTTCAGAGGATCTGCTCTTACATATGAATAGGTGTGGATCTACATTTTTAAAAAAATATTTTACTCATTTAAGTAAACTTAATAGTCACTAAATATGAAACTTACTTCCAATAAGAGAGGAGATATGCATGTGTGTGTGTGTGTGAGAGAGAGAGAGACAGAGGGAGAGAGAGAGAGAGAGAGAGAGAAATTGATTTCTGGCACTATTCTTTTTTCTTTTTTTAAAAAATTTTCATTCTTTATTCAAAAAATAAATAAAATTACAATCCTCTTTTACGTTGTAGGTTACCATTGCCGTACATGTTTTCATCATCAAATAATCCACTATATTTCCATCCGTTATCTCATATTGCTAGAATAATTACATGCATTGAGCAATAATAGAACTTCTATACATTTTCTGGCACTATTCTGACATCTTGTGGACACAGCAAGTGCAGCAACAGTGTTTTTAAAAAAGCTAGCACTCACATCAGAACAAATCCAGTTTCCACTTCCAAGACAATATGTCAGAAATGATTTTTCCCCCAGCCCAGGTACATGCAATGGAAGTCAACTGTTCAAAAAAAATCAATTCCCTGGTAGAAAATTGTAAGTTTGTCCCATGACTGTGCAATTCTATTTTGGTCAGGACTAGACATTTTTGTCATGTCGCTGAATGGGAACAGCATCTGCAAAGACGCCTGGAGGTTTTTGAGCAGAGGCTGGATGGCCATCTGTCGGGAGTGCTTTGAGGGTGTTCCTGCATGGCAGGGGGTTGGACTGGATGGCCCCTGGGGTCTCTTCCAACTCTACATTTCTATGATTCTATGATTTCTATGATTCTAAGACAAATCTGTCAAATGCAGTCATTTCTTTCTTCCAGATAACTATTTATGGAAAGGAGAGTAGTAGTTCCTTTGCTTTGCACAACCTAAATTTTACAGTACCAAAAATACACCTGAGCAACAGAGTTTAAGTGGATGTCTATTTAAGCTATTATGGAGGCGACTGAGACATGCGAACAAAGCAGGAGTTCCCAACTCGGTCTATATCCAGCCTGTGGCCATTTCTGCACTACATGGTTATAGTGCTATTATTCCACTTTCAACATCCTGTGCAATCCTGGGACTTTGGAGTTTAGGGAAGGGCATTGAGAATTCTCAGCCAGAGAGCGATTTGGCCTCAGTGAACTACAAAGCCCAGGTTTCCATAGGATGTTGAAAGTGGAGTAAGAGCCCTATAACAGTGTAATGTGGAAATGGCTCCAGCTTGGGCAAAAATGTTCACCCAAAGCCAAAGCCAGGGACTGTAAATACCCAATCTACATCCCTGCGCGGGAAGCTATGGCCATTTCCGCACTAGACTGTTATAGCGCTATTATTCCACTTTCAACATCCTTGACGACATGGCTCCAGGGGTTGTCACGGTGAGGAATGTTGTGCTTCTAATTTTTTTAGTACATTACTGCTTATCATTAGATGTGCGATCCCACCACTTCCTAGCCACCTGAGGGAATAATTATATTTTAACAAATGTAGGCTCAGCCCTTCTGATACAGTACATAACCTTGTACACTGTTGATAGGGAAGAGATATTCCACTTTTTCCTCCCATATAATAACAACAACAACAACAACAACAATAATAATATTTATATCCCGCCTCTCCCAATGGATCGAGGCGGCATTACAACAGTATATAAATACATTAAAAACACTAAAATGTAACCCATCCTCCCCACCCACCAACCCTTCTAACCCCCTAAAACACACTAACTATTAAAACTATTACTCCTGTTCCTCCCAGAGCTCTCGAAGTTACTTTTAAAAAGTAATTTCTTTTGCTCCTTTCTAGCATGTCAGTCATTTAGAACTTCAGCTGAGCATTTAGAAACAGTTTAGGCATCCCAAGAAAAAGACAGGGAATGCACACAGTACAGGCAAATAGGAGGTCTCAGGCTGTTTCCACACTACACTGTTCTAAATAATAATAATAATAATAAAATTTATTTCTATCCCGCCTCTCCCAATGGATCGAGGCGGCATTACAAAAATATATAAAAACATTAAAACATTAAAACGCTCCCTATCCTCCCCACCCTCCAACCCTTCTATCCCCCTAAAACATTAAACATTCTAAAACATTCTAGCGCTATTATTCCACTTTCAACCTCCCGTGGAATTCTGGGGTTTGTAGTTTACTGGGGAGGATCTCCGGCTGAGAATTCCAAAGGCTCCTCCCTAAAGTGCAAAACCCAGGGCCATTTCGGCACTACAGTGTTAAAGTGCTGCTATTCAACTATCAACCTCCTATGGAATTCTGGGGTTTGTAGTTTAGGGAAGGGCACTTCGAATTCTCAGCCAAAGAGCTCTTTGGTCTCAGGAAACTACAAATCCCAGAATTCCACAGGGCGTTGAAAGTGGAATAGCGGCAGTTTAACACTGCAGTGCGGAAATGGCCCAGGATTCCACGGGAGGCTGACAGAGGAATAATAGCACCAGAACAGCATAGGGAGGAAATAGCCTATAAAGCGTTGGGCGCCGCCAGGGGGAGGCCGAGAATGCGCAGCGTCCCAAGATTGGGCCTCGCCGGCTACCGTAGCGCGGCCTTCCCGGCGCCGAGTGGACTTCGCCCGGCGGCTGGGCCCTGAGGGAGAGAAGCGAGGCCAGGCCAGGCCAGGCGGAGGAGGGGAGGCCCGCGGAGTCTGCCATGGCGTCGTCGTCCTCCTCGTCGTCGTCCTCCTCGGGCGGCAGCCCCATCCAAATCCCGAGCCGCCTCCCGCTGCTCCTGACGCCCGAGGCGGTCCTGCTCCCGGGGTCCACCATGCGCGCCAGCGTGGACTCGCCGCGGAACATGCAGCTGGTCCGGAGCCGGCTCCTGAAAGGCACGTCTCTCAAGAGCACCATCATCGGCGTCATCCCGGACACCAGCGACCCGGCCAGCGACCTCGACGCGCTGCCGCCGCTCCGCAGGTCTCGGCCCCGCCCGCTCCCCTCGCTCTGTCGCCGTGGCAACCGGGGGTCCCGGCCTCGCCCCGCCTCCCTCCTGTCCCCCCCCCGGGCCCCGGTTACCATGGTAACGCCCACCCGCCAGCCACGGTCCTCGCCGACGCCCCCACCCGCATGCGCAGTGAGGGAAAGCCCCCTTTGTTGTCATGGGCAGCGTGGCTTCACCTATAAGAGTGGCCCTTTAAGACACTGTTTATTATTATTATTATTAATTGCGTGTTCAAAATTAAATTTCCAGATTTCTGTCCTGAGTGACCACCACTCTTCTGGCATGGCTGGCCCTGCTGTTGCCATGGTAACTGCCCCCCTGGTCCCTGGTCCCCCTGCCCTGTGTTGCCATGGCAACCGCTCTCCTCCCTGGCTGGTCCACAGGCTGCTCTTCACAGAAGCAGGGATGCAAAGGGGGGTCCTTTTCACTGTGTCCTCCTGGACAGCTCCTCTCTCTCTCTCTCTCTTCTCTCTTTGTCATTGACTCTTCTCAGCTTCCTTCTGACCATGGATGCCCTCCTTTGATACCGGGAGAGCCACCTTCTTCTGCACAGTGGCACTATTTGTTAGTTGCAGCAATCTCTTGACCCCCTAATGGTCTGCAGCACAGTCGTTGGATGATATTAGTGCCTTCTGGACACCCAGTATCTTTTTAGGTGTATGCGAACTGCGTCAGAGTACCCTATCTGCCAGCATATAAGGTGCACCCTGTTTAGACACTGGCAAATACAGTTTTTTTTATTATTTATTTATTTATTTATTTATATCCCACCTCTCTCTATGGATCGAGGCAGCGAACAACTTACAAATAGCATGTATTTCTATACACGCCCCCAACAAACTGGGTACTCATTTTACCGACCTGCGGAAGGATGGAAGGCTGAGTCAACCTTGGAGCCCGGCAGGATCAAACTCACAACCTTGTGGCTTGCAGTACTGGCATTTAACCACTGCGCCACCAGGGCCCTCCACATTTGCGGGTTTGACATTCACGGATTTGATTATTTGCACTTTTGTCCAACCCCCACCTCCCCACCTCAGGTGCTTCTTTTCCAGGGGAACCTTCCCTCTCAGTGGCTCCAATCAGGCCATGCAGCCTTTAAAAACCCACCTCTGGTCCTCCTCCTCCTCCACCATCCACTGCCTGGCCAGCTAAGGACAGATCACAGCCCAATTTCTCAGTACCATGAACCCTCTCCACGTGCCCTACACACACTCAAAGGAGGAGATGGGTGTCAGAGAGGAAGAATAGGGCCACTGTACAACCTCCCCCCTTCCCTGACCTGGTCTAGACTCTAGGTGCCCACTGTCCCCACCATGCCTTGGTCCTCTTCCCACAGACACATACATTTTGATATTTGCAGTGTTTCCAGGAGTGCCTCTTTTTAGGGTTTTCTACAAGGAATGTTTAAGGTATTCTGCTCCTCATAACTATCAATGGCCTAACTTTCATGAGTGTTGTTAACAGTAAAAATTGAAATAACAAGGAAAAAACTTGTTCGTGCATCCCTAGGGGTATACATTTTGCATGTTGTCATTCTCAGAGTTCAGCTTGGGCAGATTTCACTACTTCTTCGTTTCTCTGTATGGTTTCTCTCTGTCTCTTTCTTTTGGATGTTAATCTTAGTCTCACAGAATCGTAGAATTGCAAGGGGCCACATAGGGCATTACATCCAGCCCCCTGCTCAATGCAAGAACTCCAGCTAGAGTCACATGTTGTCAAGAGCTGTAATTCAGGGGTATAATGGATATTGTGTATGCAAAGGATAGCAGCATCTCCAAGTTGGACTGAAAAAGATTCACGTCTGAAAGGCTTGTGAACTACTCACAGAACTGTGTATACCGTATTGAACTACATTTTCTAATTGTCTGATTTTGTGTAGGGTATAATGTCTTCCTGTGTTCTTCCTATACTTAATAATGTTAGTCCCATTGCCTCAAGCAAAGTTTGGTGTGATGCTATATATGTATATTGACCCCATTAAAGACCATTCTTTCTGTTCTAACATGACAAATAATGCAGGTTTTCTTAATGCTTTCAGAATTGGCACGGCTGCACTGGCAATCCAGGTGGTTGGCAGCAATTGGCCAAAGCCACATTATACTTTGCTGATAACTGGCCTCTGCAGATTCCAGATTTTGCAGCTGGTGAAGGAGAAGCCCTATCCTGTTGCAGACGTGGAACAGTTGGACCGGCTGGAACAATTTACGAACAAATCTGCATCTGAGGAAGAGCTGGGAGAGCTCTCAGAGCAGTTCTACAAATATGCAGTACAGGTTAGATTACTTGGGTGTAGGAATATTATGAGCTAAATGTTTTTTTGTGGAAGCAGACAAGCCTTAGTTTTGAATGTGGTGGAAAGACCGATAGCTTAATTGTAGAACGCATGTTCAGAAGGCCCTGGTTTTGGTCCCTGGCATGTCTACATAAAACGACCTTATAGTGGCACAGAGACTTCTGCCTGAGTCTGTTGAGAGCTGCTCCTCCATAGGGTAGATAGTATTTGGCTAGATCAGGGGTGGACATGGTTAGTCCTCCAAAAGTTTTCATTTGCAACTGCAGTCAGTACCATCTGCCAGAACCAGTGGTAAGATATTGTGAGATTTTTTTATTCTAAATATCTGGAGAGCCAAAGGCGCCTCACTACCAGACTAGAAAGACCGGTGGTCTGCCTTGCATCAATATATGTACCACTGTTTGCTAACCTTCCAACTTCATAGGATCTTTTATGTTTGATATTTTTTCAAGCTGCTTCCACTGGTTATCAGAAATCTGCAGTGAGCCCATGTGTGAATTTCACCTTTACAGAATTCATTTTAAGAATCTTGACATGTGAAAGTGAATCCCACAGTTGCAGACTACAATGTTGTTTGTTCAAAAAAAACCCAACTTGTTCTTCAGTTTATGTGTGATGATATGCCTATCTCCTTGCACATGAATGAGGAATAAGGGTTGTTATCTTTTGCTGAAACCCTTCAGGCACACAGATACTCACCTGATCTGTTACTTTGCTCACTGTTCTGGTTTCTTTGAGGAAGTCCCAAAATAAGTTACCTATATAGGCAATCTTAAAATGTGGTTGGAGTTACATGATGTTAGAGCAAGTAAAACAGGTGTTGCTTGCCCTATGGGAAAGATGTGTATGTAGTACAAAGAGAATACGCTCTGAGGATAATTAGAACAGAAAGGCATTCAACTTGTGCAACAGAAAAAACCCTCCAGCACTTGAGTCAGCAATGCTAACCAACTCTTGTTGTGCAAGTCAGCCTTACTTGTTCAGATAGATTCTCAAAGGTGACTTGCCTGAAGACAAACAGCTCTTAAATTACTGAAATTGAGAAAATTTGAGAGTTTAAATAGTTTCCTTTTTATGTTAGATGGTTTCCAGGGCTGTATAATCCTGAATAATACTGAAAGTAATTTTTTTATACCTTTCTTTCTTCCTCTCTTTGATGAAGCTGGTTGAGATGCTTGATATGTCAATCCCTGCAGTGGCCAAACTGAGACGCCTGTTAGACAATCTGCCTAGGGAAGCTCTACCAGATATATTAACTTCGATCATCCGCACCAGCAACCAGGAGAAGCTTCAGGTACAGCCTGCTGTATTTATTCAGACTGAACAAAGAAAAGAATGTCCTTTGTTCAAACCATTTTTGTTTCCAAATGCTCACACCTGCCAAAATGTTAAAGTAATAGTGTGCTGGAAGGCCTCAATGCTATTGCCGTACGTAAAAAGTAATAATGATAAGTTGTCATGCTTGAGTGATAAAACTATTTGTTGCGGAGGCCAGCGGATTTGTGACTGCAAGGTTGGTGAATTCACACTTGATTTTATAACTACTTCTCTGGCAGATGGTCTGGATTGTCCAGGAGCCATCTTGACAGAGGTTTAGCAATGGGACAAGCCAGAGAAGCTGTGAGAAAAGTGGCAAAAACCCCCAGCAGTGGATTCACCACAGACCCTTGCTAGCTGTTCTCCCCGTCCTTAAAGTCATGCTGTCCTCATAATATATTTTGACATGGTACTTCCAATCTAATCTTGCATATTCCATACATACATTTTGCTGCTGTAATGCTTTTATCGGCTTCACCCACTTATCTGGCAGGTTAGGTTGAAAAGCAGAATCTGTGTACAGTACTGTAGGGAGTATGAAGGACTTATGGAAGCTCATTTGGGACCAACCGTGCATGTGTTGCTCGCAAAGTCTTTCAGCCAGCTTGGAGCCTTTTCCACTTCTCAGCTTGCTTTGCACGCAACATGTACGCACAGGCAGTCCCAAGTGAGCCTTCGTAGGCAACAACTGACGAAAGAGCAGAAGCCCTGTCAGATTAATGGAACTTGTCCTTAATTTGGAAGAATTGAAAGAACAAGTTATCAGATAATGGGGCATCAAAAGCTGGGGGCTTCCTGCATCCTATAGCTGCTGTGTATTTACACTGGAATCACGTGTTCAGATGTTGTGCTTAGTTTATCTAAAGGAAGCCTGGCCACTATTTATGTAGAAAGACTGGTGTCAAAACAAAGTGGATGTAGAAGGTTCCAGGTCAATTTAAATAAAGGATGTTGGATAACAAAATTCCACTTAAGATAAAAGAGAGCTGCCACAAGTCAGAAGAGAAAGTACACAGCTAGATTGACCATAAATAAACAGATACAGGTTCTTACGCCTACCTGGATTTTTTTGCCTCCACACCCTAACTCATCTTTTTCTTTTTCATTTTAACAAGTTCTTCACAAGTGCATTCCTTTCCTTTCAGTGTCATCAAAATAGTATAATGCAAGGCTAGGGAAGTTCCAACCTTGATATGTCCTATGGGATTTGACCCATCTATCCTGCAAGCTTCTTCTGGAGTTATGTTCAGTCAGTGATTGAAGATAATAGGTTGCTGGAAAATCTGGGAAGTTCTTGCATGGACTTTTTGTCTGAAACCCAGGTGGTTGTTGCCATCTGTATTGTACTTTTTAGTAGCTTACTTATAGATTTTAAAACTATCTAAAACATAAATATCATTGGAAAGCTATTTATTTTTAATTTAAATTTCTCTAATTTCCTTCACTTATCAGTTAAAACCCAGGCAATTTTAAACTAGTTGAACCAGTTTAAAATAGTACCAATCGTAGCACATGCTCACCTTGGATAAAATCAGTTAGGCCCCAAGGCATTAATAAAAAGCTGCATTTTGACTTGGTGCCAAAATGTACCAGTGTTGGTTCCATAGGGCCTGCTAGTTTTAGGGGGCTACGAATTCTAGAAATATGAGAATATTTTGAAACAGGTATACTTAATATTGTGTGTGGTTCATTTCTCTAAGATTTTAGATGCTGTTGGCTTGGAGGAACGTTTCAAGATGACCATACCCTTGCTTGTCAGACAGATTCAAGGTTTGAAGCTCCTTCAGAAAACTAGAAAACCCAAACAAGATGATGACAAAAGGGTATTTTTTTTCTGTTGAATTAAGCTGTTGAAGAGTTAAGTGTATGTGTGTGTGTATACTGATAGATAGACAGCCATATACATATATGCTTAAAATAACATAAGCATAAGTCACAATACAAGCATTCTTAAATGTTTTTTTATGCTTTAGCAACCAGCATGGCATAGTGGTTTGAACACTGAAATGTTACCCTGGACACCAGAGTTCGAATCCCTGCGCAGTTGTAGAAATCCACTGGGTGACCTTGGGCAAGTCACATACTTTCAGCCTCAAAGAAGGGCTAAAGCAAACCCCCACTGAACAGATCTTGCCAAGAAAACCCCCATTATAGGGTTGCTGTAAATCAGAAACAACTAGAAGGCACACAGCAGCAGCGGCAACAACAACAACAGAAAAACCATTATTAAGTTTACATTAAAACAGGGAATGGCTTTGGTGGTAAATGTGCATTCAGAAGAGTCTAGATTTAATCTCTGGCATCCAGATATGCCTCAGCAAGGCCCCTTTCTGAAACACTAGAGAGCCACTGCTAGTTCTTGTAGACCACGGTGCTCAGGCTTTTTGGCCCTGGAGCCTATTTGTAAGATATTCTGTGAGCCAGGACTATACACATACACACTCCTGTGCAAATGCAATTGTTATCAATTTGGAGAGTTTCCCACAAAATATATATAACACAGCTTCCCCAATGCAACATTTTCCATGTATGCAAAGCACAGCTCAAACTTACTCATATTTACTGAGAAGCAAGGCACAAAACAACAGAGTTTTCTTTGTAGAGTAGTAACATATAGACTGTGGCATAAGGGCATATTTAGATTAAAACTTGAGTTGCTTGAAGATGCAGTTGAATCTAATTTAATAAAATTAAAGTGATTTTAATGCATCTACAATGCAGCAGACATCTTATGTCAGGTGAACCAGGACAACCGTTGTTCAAAGCATAGAGTGTGCTCATTATTCTATTTTGTTATGCTGTAGAAAGTTGAAAACAAGCAAAGAATTTTTCTGCTAGTTTTATGTTTTCATCTTTCTATTTTATTGCAGGATGTAGATTTCAGAAGCATCCTTTAAAATTTCTTGACATGTCTTGTATTTGGTAGCGTTTAAATGATTATTATCCAGTTATGAATTCTGTTGGTACGTGTTGCTTACCACATTAGGCAGAAGGTCTCACAAACAGCTATTTTGACTTCTTTAGGTTATAGCTATACGTCCAATCCGAAGGATCACCCACATTCCTGGCACTACTGAGGAGGAAGAGGAGGATGAAGATCATGATGATATTGTTATCCTTGAAAGAAAATCCGAGCTTCCAGTATGCCTGAGCAGGCTTTAAAAGTGTGTATAAAGGAAGTAAAGAGGTAAGCGTTTTCATTTCTGAGATGTTGAGGTTTATAAATTCTTTCAATATCAGATTTTGCATCGGAGTATTCAGCTGTTTTCCTGTGTGTCTGTATGTTGAAATCCTGCATATACAGTACTTCTTAATGGGTTATTTGCCTAAAAGAAGAAATCTAAATGTAGCTTATGGGTTATGGCCTGCTTGAGACAAAACCCAGGGTATGATCGGACAAGTACATTTGGTAAAATCTTAGAAAAGTTACATTGTTGACTTCAGCTCCCAGAATCCCTAAAAGGTCATGCTGAGTTGGGAGGTGGGGAGCTGTAGTCCACAAAGGAACTGTTCAAGGATTGCATAGATCTTGAAGCTCTTTGTTTCCTTCTTGTTCTAAGGCTTCTCAAAACTGAGGATGAACTGTAAAGGCTAGTGAGCTCTTCTGTAACTTTCTTGAGGCAGCACTAATTTTGATTTGAAGATTTTATTAACTAGGAACAGAAACGCAGGGCATTTTTCATATATTAAAACTAATACACCTAAATACCCTAAAGGTACCAGATCACACCTGGTCTTGGAACCTAAGCAGGGTCAGTCCTGAGTTAGTACTTGGATGGGAGATTGTCAACAAATACCAGGCTATATTTCAGAGGAAGAAAATGGCAAAACCACCTCTAAGTACAACTTGTCTAAGAAAACCATGAAAATTCTTAGGGTCACCATAAGTTGACAGGCGATTTGAGTGCACATGCACACACATAATTTGTTCTTGGGTATACATTCTCTATAGAATTCTGTTTCATTTCCTAAACTGGAAAGTGTCAACATGGCATTTCTATTTTTTTTTTTTTGGCTGCCAGATGTGTTTATTCCCTGATGATTGTCAGTGATACAGGTTTTTATGTACATGAATGGCAGTCCTTGCTTTTCTACTAGAAAATGCCATGTTGTTTAACTGTTGTTTTAAAAGTTAAACTGAGATTTAACTATTTACACAAGTATGCATAGAATTGCAGTATGGCTTAGTAGCAGTAGGTCTGCTTGGAAGTAAGTCCCATTAAATTCATTAAGATGTACTCTCTAGGACATGCATTTAGAGCCAGTGTAGTGTAGTGGTTTGAGAGCTGAACTACAACTATAGAGACCAGGATTTGATTCCCTGCTCAACCATGGAAACCCATTGGATGACCTTGGGCTCATCACACAGTCTTAGCCCCCGGAGACATCATAATAGCATATGTCAATATCAATGTCAGGCATATAATCAAGAATTTTGATGTTATACTGGTTGAATTTCTCCAGTATAATATATATGTAAATATATATATATGAAAGTTTAAGATACGGCTTCTCTTGGTCAGTTTTATCTGTCTTTCCAGGTTAAAGAAAATGCCTCAGTCAATGCCAGAATACGCCTTAACCAGAAATTATTTGGAATTGATGGTGGAATTGCCTTGGAGCAAAAGTACGAAAGGTAAAGGGTATCTTATATGTTTTTTTTCATATAGGTTTGAGGCTGTAAGTTATTAAAAAGAGAAGTTAGGGCAATCCTTTACTTAAATGCTCATGATATTATCCTACGAATGCACATTCTTTGTTTAAAGAGCAGAAGTTCTCTAAATTGGTGGTTAACATTTAATATTTGGTTAACAGATTGCCTAGATATCCGGGCAGCCAGAATTCTTCTGGACAATGATCATTATGCAATGGAAAAACTGAAGAAGAGAGTGTTGGAGTATTTGGCAGTCAGGCAACTAAAGAACAACTTGAAGGGACCCATCCTTTGTTTTGTGGGTCCCCCTGGAGTTGGCAAAACTAGTGTGGGAAGATCTGTGGCAAAGACTTTGGGCCGAGAATTCCACCGAATTGCCTTGGGTGGAGTGTGTGACCAGTCTGACATCCGAGGGCACAGGTAACTTAACTTTCATTCTTTAACCCAGAGAAGGGAATCATGTGGCCTTCCAGATGTTCTTCACCTGACTCCCAGAAGCCCTTGGCAGCACAGCCAGTAGTGTTCAATAACACCTGTGGAGCTATACTTTCTCCACTCCTGTTAAAACAGTAAAGTTTTTTTGAGGGGTGGGAGAATACTTTATCTTTTTAGACTATGCATGTTCATCTTATAGCAAGTGCTTTATTCAAAGAAGTATTTTTCCTTGGAAAGGAATGCCTCATTTAAGATGGTATCTACTGTTTGAGATTTTTTTAAAAATCATCTTTTTTTTCAAGAAATGTGTTTCCTACTTAATATGTGAAACACTTCATGGTTGATTAAAGGGGATAGTAATTTCATTTGTCAATTAAAACTTCAGAATTTCAGCTCTGTTAAAATATTATAGTCCTCCCTCCACATTAATGGGTTTGACCTTTGCAAATTTGATTATTCCTGAAGCGCCCACTTGTCTCGTCCCTATTCTCCCCCTCCCATTCCCTTGCTTTTTGCCCAGGCATTCATGCCCTCCTTCTCCATGCCCAGGCAAAAGGCAAAAAAATGGGAGAGAGGAATGAGGGGGAAGTACGCATGTGCCTTCTCCATACATAGGGCTACCCCCCCATTCTCTTACCTTTTGCCTAGATGTGGAGAAGGAAGGCAGATGTGCCCAGGCAAAAGGCAAGGGAGTGAGAGGGGGAGCCCTGGAAGGGAATGGGACAGGGAGCATTCACTTGGGCAGGTGGGGGGAGTTATTTGCCTTTTTTTTTTTTTTTACTTTTGTGAGTGTCCTGCACCCTTGTGAAGGTGGAGGGGCCACTGTAATACGTTTGTCTTAAGACAGTGGTGGGCAAAGTGCAGCACTCTAGCTGTTGCTGGATTGTAACTCTCAGCAACCCCAGACAGCATCAGCTGTGTGTTTAAACTGGGAGTTGTAGTCCAGTAACATCTGGAGGACTGTACTTTGCCCACTCCTGTCTTAATGAGACAAGAATCATCCACCAGGACAGTGGAAAGAGACTAGTTCTCTCTTTTTTAAAATGCAAAAGTAGGTTATGAAGGAGCCCTGAAGGAAGCTAAGCAGGGTTCAAAATCAGAATGAGATTGTGCTGGTTTATAGTAGCAACACTAGCATCACAGTGGAATACACTATCCATCAAGTACAAGACACTTGAGAAAGGACTCATTGCAGATGATTTGAGGAGAAGGAAAGACGACATTAGGAGGCTGAAAAAGCTACCATTATGTGCTCTTGTTAGAGAAGGATGCACAAACTGGGGGAAAAAGTTCAAAGCTTTGCCAAAGCTAACTGGTACACTGAGATTTATGTTTCCAAAAAGGGGCTGGAAAACCATAAATCAAAGTGTGTACTTCCTTTGTAGTCCCATTTGGAGGCCCATTAGGGGGAAGTAAATATTTGAATTTAGTGTACCTTGTCTCTTGGGGAAGAAAGTGTGTGTTTATGTAGCAAGAAAGGCAACTGTGGCCAAGAGATGAAAGAGGCTTTATTCTTCAGTGCACAAGAAGGGTATTCTGCTTAAATCCTGTGCAGTTCTAGTTTGCATTATTCACCTTGACCTGCCCATCCAGCTTACTACAGCTTCTGTCATCCTCAGTCAGAATAGATGATGCCTAGGGAAGATGGAAGTGGTGCAATAGAACACTTCTGGAGGACATCACATTGCAAAAAATGGCAGGACATAATCCCAGATGGGATATACATTCCCAGATGGGATCTAGATTCCCCATCCCTGGAAAAGAGCAAGGCATGTAAGAGGTATAAGGCTTTACAAGCCAGATCTGTCCCCAGTGGTCCCACCTGCTCTGTTGCCTCCCCCCCAGTCTTCCTGTGTTAATGGTATGATGAAAGGGTGTGGATGTTCCCTGTTAACAGATATATTCAAGATTTCAAAGTGATGCACAGCAGTAAAACACACAGTACTGCAATACACAAAATTACAATGCAATACGAAGATTGTCTATGAAGTAGATGCTAAGCTGGCTCACAAGAATAGGTTCAAAATATTTAAGAATATAAATTGCTTCAGTGTAAGTAGAGGATTCTCTGTATCCCTTAAAAGAAATCAGGGAGTTGCATGGAGGCTGCTATTCATAGTTAAGCAAATGGATGTAGAAGGCTCCCTCTTCACAGGAAAATCAGCATAAACTCCCAGAGCTAGCTGACACATGCAGGAATGGTAAGATGTAAGGCTGGTGAGCATGACCTGATACCCCACACATTCATTCCTTTGTCTTTTTCAACTATAATGCATGTACAGGATAATATGGCTTTAACAGAGTTAATATGGCCACACAGCACAATCTCTTGTCGGTGCTTGCATTTGCCTGCTGTGTGTGGTAACTTGAAGGTTGGACTTTGCTTCTAGCAGAAAGGGGGCATTTATTGATTTGTTACATTTTTACCCTGCTTTTCCACTTAAGAAAAACAAATACTCCAGGTATCTATCAAGCATTGTAGAAAACAGATCAACCAATAAGATAATTTAAAAATCAATAGGAAACATCAGAATACAGTTTTATTTATTTAATTAGGCAATTTAATTAATTAATTTGGCAAATCCATGCCCTGTACCACATACTGTACACTGTGTGCATACACTAGAGTTTGGAAAGGTTGTGTTTTTTGGCACTACAACCCAGGAGTGAGCAGCCACTGTGGTGTTTTTTCCTTAGAGAACCAGATACAGGACTGAACATACAGCCCACCTCAAGGGACTTGCTTATTATTGTAATGTATACAGTATGTGCTATATCTAGCTAGTGTCATTTTCTCACATCTGGTTGACTACGGTCATGAAGCTGAAGCAGGTAAATCTAGAGATGCATTCCTTGGCTGTTTAACTTGCTTTTCAAGAACAGCAGTGACATGTTGCTGTTCACATGGGAGCCACTAGAGGTTGTTAAATGCTTTTTCTGAAGCAGCTGCTTGCATCTCAGTATGAAGTCTGCTAATTTCAGTGTAGTTTGCTGTTACATTCTGCAAAGTCATGAATGAAGAGAGAGCACTCCCTCTGTGGTGAGCACCAGGGCCCATTCTTCCATCTCCCTTCTCTCTTCCTCCCCATACCTGGCCTGCATCTCCCTAGATTTCAGTGAAACCCACTTTTGAAATTCCCTCGAGTTTCAAGAATCAAGTGTGAGTGTGTTCTTTCTTCTCATTTCATTTTTTGTCTTTTCACTTTTTAAAAAGAAATTACCTACTACCTTGAGACTTAATTATTTTTGATGAATATAATTTATTGTCCCTTGTTAATGGTTTCTGAAGTAACAAGAATCAATTAAAGAAACCTCTCCCTTGACCAAATCATTTGAGGGATGTTAGTAGTATGTTCATTCCGCCCTTAAAAAGTAGTATGAATATAATAAATGGGTACAGAAAAGCCAAGGAACTTGATTTGGGGTTGGATTGGCAATCTAGGAAAGCTTCCCTCATATCATAGCAACAGCTATCCCAGCTGCTTCTCTTACCTTTTGTAATCCCAAAAAAGTAGCTTGAAGAGTCTCAGGGATGTAACTTGTTAAAGGAACAACAGTGGCACAACACTGCAGCTGCCCACACATATGGACATTCTCTTTATTGCTTTTAAAAAATCATTGGCCATTCAAGACCCTTCCGTTGTAATAAGATGGAGGAGGAGAGAACGTATGATTGCCAAGACTCTGGGCTCTTGTCATTTGCAGATGTTCAGAAGTTCTTTGCTATCTTCAAGTAGAAGATGGGGTTTTTGAGCTTCTGACTGCATTTGCCTCTTTGCATCTTGTTGCTTGCTGTTTATCCTTGCCGTGTGATTCAAGTCTGCTTAGATCTTTATGGAGCGAACATTTTCAATGAAGTGTTATCTTGTGCCATCCAGAAATAAAGCTTATGCTGTGAAGGATGGCATCCATGAGGAATCAAGAGTTCTTTCTTACGTTGTCATACAGGGCATGTTTTTGAGAGCGTCTTTTCATAAGGAATTTAGATGCAGGAAGTGAGGAAACCCCAGAATTTTTCCATGTAAGGGCAGCTCACATGTTTGGAGTTTGATGTGCATATGCATGTTTCTTCCACTAGGACTCTGAAGGTTCTCTGTATTTTTCATTCTGCAAATGAAGTTAGTCTCATAATATGAAACTCAAAACAGTTACTTTCCAGCTGTCCTTAGTTTTCTCTAGGCAGCTGCTGCTCACTAGGTGTGAAGAAGTTTGTCCCATCTCATTAGAGAGACAAAACCTCTTTGGAAAATAGAAGTGGGAGAAAGCTTCAGAATTTTGCCTCTGTTTGTTGCATAGTTTTGCCTTCTTTAAAAAGAAATGCTCTGGGGATAGATTCTGATTCTTGGAAGAAGGCCGCTTGTTTTCAGTCATCTCCTTATTTGGGTTGTTGAAAGTGAAATTAGCATAGCTTTAAAACGTATATATGGCGTCTCTTTTTTGCCAATATTAAAAATCCCTGTTGTGTCCTCTGAAAATTTTTGCAGTGTCTTTTATGAACACTAAACCGAGTATGGTATATATATGCATGTGTTTAATTGGTGAGACCTTCTACCATGCTTTCAAGCTTCTGGTTCTAAGTATCAGATTTTTAGAAATGTGTTGTTGTTGTCATCATTATTCTTGCTTCCATTTAAGCCTTCTGAGGAGCTCAGCATGATCTACTTCAGTGTTTCTCAGGCTATCTGATGTGGGGAAATGCCACCATATTTGTATCCATTGTCTACAATTGTTTCTTTTTTGGAAACTCTTGAGGGACCAACAGCTGATGGTCCAGGGAGCAGCAGTGGTCTAGGGATTCGGGTATCTCTGATCTTATCTGGTATGACAGCCATCTCCAACAACTTTCCTAATTTTTTCACCTTGTACCAGTGTATGAGATAGTTTATTCATACAGGGAGATTGAGGTTAGCTTAAGCTAAGCTTCATGGTGTAGTGGAGACTTTGAACCAGAGCTGTGGAATCAGGATGCCAAGCCTTTGACTCCAGCTCCTCTATTTTTCTACTGTCCAACTCCAACTCTTTCATAAATGGAAAATTTATATTCGTAAATAATATCAAATTAACTGTAGTAAAGTGGCAACACAAGGTATCTCATCACTGCCACATGAATAATCAAGCTACTTAGGTTGATAGAACATAAAATATATTTGATTAAAATTTCTGAACAAGGAAACTTTCCTAAATTCCTGTGAAATTAAATAGGCAACAAACTAGTCATTCAGTATTATAAGTTTTCAGTTTGAAGGTGAAGCTGGAGTTGGTGCATTTCTACTGATCCCCCACCCAAAATTGCTTCTCACTTGAGTTCTACAGCCCTCCTTTGAATGTGGGTATCCCCGAAGAAAACCCACCATAGCACCTTTTCTTTCTCACAGATTTCCTGTTAAAAGTCTCACTTTTTCTCCACTGTGGCACAGATTCATGGGAGTAAATCCCCTTGTGAATTTGTGTGGTCCAAAGCTGGTTTGCAGATGACTGCCAGTTGGCTCATAGTTCATCACTGCTTTTCTCAGTATGTCCTCAGCACTTGGGGGGAACAATGTTTGTACTGCATTGTCCAGAATCCTGCAGCTAACTTGGCCAGTGGCCCTGTTGGCTGTGGGGCTTGATGATGTCTGTTAAAAAGAGTAATATTTCCAAGTTCTGAAATCCATTTAGCTACCCTTTGTATATAAACAGGGAATTGTGGACAAAATGAGGAAATTGTCAGATAATAAGGTTTCCTACAGCAGGGATAGGGAACGTGTGGTTCCCATCAACTCCGCCATCATAGTTTGTGGTGAGGGATGGTGGAAGTGGAGTGGAGCAAGATGTAGAGGGCTTCACGTTTCCCCTGTCTGTGCCCTACAGTATCTCCTTCTGTGCAAGACAGATGATTCTCTAGGATTTAGTTTCAGTTAGAAGTGAACTTCCAGAGAAATGCCTGTGTTTGTACAGTTCTAGCTGCTACAGACTGAGCATTCTGTTTACCTGTACACAAAAAGTGTAAACAGTAGAATCAGAGAGCAACGAAGGTTATTCCTCCATTTCATTGCTATTTGACCCCAACATTTACAATTGTTTTTCCATCTATATCCACATGTACATATACTCATTGAGGATAACATTTTATGCTCCTAATGAAAGCTTATGCCACCATGAATTTGCATATATATAAGGTGCCTTTAAGATTCTTTGTTCTTTAAGCTGGTACACATTGCTGATGAGTTAGATTACAGCTCCCACCATCCACATTGGCCAAAATGAGTGGAATGATAGCAACTGTTATCCAGTACATCTGGAACTCACCATGTTGGAGGATGCTGGTGTTTAATGACAGATTTTTTTAAAAATGTTTTCTCATTCATCTAGATATTGTATGATATGTTCCCATTTTGGTTGCATGAAAAGTAAAGATGATGAAAACATGTTAATCTTGAATATATTTGTCTGAGTGTTTATGTAGTTTTCTTATACAGCTTTCTTCCATTTTGGAAACAGAAAAACAGCATTTATTTTTGGCAAATGAACTGAACTCTAAATGTGCAAATATAGTGACTCATGTTAAGCAATGTACATTCAAGCTCTCTTCATACTTCTGAGAACAGAAACTCTGTTTTTGTGAAGAGAAATGTCTCCTCTTAAGTCCAAACATGTTTTGGTCACTGGGAGTGCCAGTTTGCACGATCTCTCCCACCTCCGCCCATTCTCACCTTCACCATTTCCCTTTTCTACTTCCTGGACTGTGTAATCATAGGTTACCATAACACAGAGACTTTCCCTTTAAACTAGCATCAGAAACAATGATTTGAACCTGATTTCTAGGTCTCATTTGAAGGGAAAATGGTGGTTGGTGGTATCTATATTTTATAGGGATGGGCCAACTGAATCCTCGAATCCTTGGCAGAGATTCGAGATTCGGGAATCCAAATCCCTGTGCCAAAACAGGCTAACCAAATCTTTCGAATCCGCCACCCAGAGACAGGAATGCCTGAAAACTTGGGAGACTGGGACGCCTAAAAACCTGGGAGACTAGACACACAAGGGGAGATGGCAAGTAGGTGAATTTTTCCCTTGGAGTAATAATGGCTTTTGCTAATAATTTCAGAAATTACATCTGGGCTTGTATTCTAAGATACTTAAATTGAACATTTCATATTTAAGTTCAGTACTTGACTGGAAGCTACAGGCTTGAGATTTCAAGGACAGCTGAAACATTCCTTTGCATAGCTCCCTTGCAAACCTCTTTCAGACACAATTCTGGGGTTTGCAGTTTTACAAGGTGTCACAAGCATCTCTGACAAAGTGTACTGGTGCATCATCAAACCCCATGATGACAGAAGGAGCTATGCAAAGAAAAGCCAGTTTTGACCTGGATTCTCTCTCTACTGTAGTATGTGGCCCTGTTTACACAGGCAGGAAAATGTGGAATTAAGCCATATTTTCCTACCTGTACAAAGGGCCCTCATGACATTTTCAGTCTGGGGAGATCCTGAGGCAAAACTGTGACAGTTGTCCTGGCCAGATTTCTTCAGAGGGAGGTTTCCCTTGCGCAGACTTTTGCTAAGGCTGAGAGAGTATGTCTTGCCCAAGATTATCCTTCTTTCCCTTGCTTTTTGAACCCATTTTTAAAAAGGATTTGAAAGATTTGAGATTTGTGAGATTCATGGATTCCCAGAACCTTCCACGAATTTGGAAAATTCTAGATTAGTCCCATCCCTAATATTTTACAAACATTTAGCAACAGTTGACCAATATATAAAGGCTCAAGCTGCTTAATAAATTGTTATCAAACAGGATTTCTAAGTTATATTCATGTTAAGGCCATAGGCATATATTTAAGGATATTGTGCTAAATTATACAAAATTATATATGTTTCTTCCCATTAATTTACAATTAAACATTATATATTTTATCATCTTGGTAGATAATGTGTGTGCTTTTAGCAGATGTACTTTTGCCTGACATGTCATGGTAAATGATGGCTGCTGCTAACTGCAGATGAGAGAAGAGAATCTGATGGAATGAACCTTTAGCCCATTCCCTGAGGCTAGATCCTAGTTCAGCAGTAACATCAGAACCAGGCCGATGTGATCTTCATAGTGTTTTAGTGTGACTGCTATAGTACCAGTCATCATAATTAGGTTAATATGCTTATATATCTTGTTGCTTCTGCCCAGCAGTGGAGATGTCTGGCAAAGAAGACTATCATTACATCACCGCCTCTTTAATCTAATTCTGGTCATTAACTTTGTTCAGTTCAAAGGAATCCCCACCCACCCTGCAGAAGCAGAAACTGAAAATAGTTTTGCTCTGAGCTTAGAAGGGTTCTCACAGTTTATTCCTCTAAACTGTGGATAAGCTTATTAAATTCCCCTATTTATTCTAGAGAGATAGTGGAAATTTTAGAGTTTGGATGCAGTCTCCATGAATGGTTTATTTTTCTTAAGCTGGGAATGGTACCAACATAAAGATTCCAAGCAAAAGACATCTTGCAGTTAACAAGCAGCCACACCAGAGTTGAGCCAACAGAAGGAAGTATGCTCCCTTATTGCCCAGATGATATTCATGTGAAAAGAGCAGTGCTGCAAAACGTTTCCCGTTGGTGGCCTGCAAGCCTTGACTAGCCTGCTCTGATACCGTGGAATGTTCTCAGACATCATTTGATGAAAAGACAGAAGGGATCATAGGACAGTGTAGTTCATGGGGACTGTTGTCTGTTTACACACATACATATTCAGCCCCCAGCCCTCCAGCTGATACTGGATGAGGCGGTAGGGACTTTAAAAGGTTCACCATGTATTAAAACTGTGCTCTTTCCTTAGACTGAGGTGTTGCAAACTGGCTCATAGTCCATGTCTTCATAACCTCCTTTTAGAGTAATGTTTTGTAGTTCTTAAAAGAAGAATGAAGGGGGAGAATAGGAAGTGTTCCTTAGGTCCTGCCCCCAGCTCTAGTAGCCTATCTTTAGACTTGGTTACACCCCCAGTTACAGTTGTTTTGATGTTCATTCTCCTTAGTCAGCCTTACTAGGCAAAGTTTCCTTACCTGCCTGCCTGCAGTCATTTTTATCGCCTATAGTTGGTGCATCATTTCTCAGCTTAGACTCAGCTAAAGGAAATATGAAGTTTAATATATATTATTTCTAGATTTTATCTGTTAAACATATAGATGGCTTTTCTGCAAAACAAAACAACACCCGGTCACAGTAGCAAGTAATCCAAATCAAATAGTCATAATAAATGGAAACATAATAGAAGATTAAAAGCACAGTTAAAGCAAAACCCATCTGGATGAATCTCTTCCGTCAGCATTCATCTTAAATACCAAATGCCTATCTGAATTTTTTTTTTTCAAAAAAATCTTTGCCTCCTGGCAGAAAGACAACAGGGAAGTCTAGCCTCCCATGGCAAAGAGCTCTGTAGAACCATATTTTTTGATTATATAATACTAGAGAATTGTACAGGCTGATGCTGAGAACGTTGCTTATAATTTGGATGACTTATATGTTTATCTAGAATTAGCTGCTGTCAAGTTCCATGCAAAATAGACCAAAACGAGTGCATTTTGTGTTCTTTTTTTAAACAGTGAAGTTTGTCAGTTGATCTCAAACTTAGTCAAACTCAATTTGTTAGAACAAAAAGTATAGAAAGTCAAAATACTGGTTTGAAAGGTACCTATAATAGTTGATGGACTGAAGCTAAAACCTTCCTACAAATTTTGTTTTGATCCCATTAAATGACAGAACAAGTCTGGTGACTGTGATCAAGCGTGTGGATTCGTATAGCATAACAGACAAAGGTTTTAAATTATAAATATAGATTTTATCTGTGTAATTAATATATATACTGCCTTCCCATGAAAAATGGCACTCACGGCAGCTAACATTAGTAAAATACAGTTTAATGGTATAGTCTGTGTCAGTCTAGTCAAATAAAATCTGTAGCTTTGGTAGTTATTAGTAGCCTTTCGCAATATAAAATTGTTGTGCAAAATTGTTTTAGCAGCTCTATTGCATGTATAGGTGACATATAAGTGCATTTAAGAATGAAAACATATGTAGAGAGCAGTTTTTGATAAAAATCTCTTAGAAGAAACAAAGGAATCAGGAGCAGAATTTTCAGTCTCTTCTATGCAGTTGTGCTTGGAGAGAACAGGCAGTGGGGACTTGCTCCAGCCTAGTAGGAGTCCATACCTTTTCTGGTACAAAAACTCAAGAGTGAAAACTCAGTTGTGGCCTTCTAGATATTTTCAGCCTAGAACTCTCAGCAGCCCTCGTTTGCATTTCTGTTGATGAGGTATGAAAAGAGATGCAATCCAAAAACACCCAGAAAGCCACAGTTGCTTACTCCTGCAGTAGACCACAGTTTATTGAGTAGACCTGTATCTTTGCTCCAACCACCAAACTGTTTTTCTCCTGACAGAATTGATTCAGACTTACTCATTTTCAGATTGAGTACAAAAAAAAGTTGCATCCATGCAATGCCATCTGTTCAGATTCAGTCCCTGCCATAGCCAGTTAACAAGGATCTCACATAGTGGGGCTTGGAAGTCTGCTTGAGATCTCAAAGAGCCACTATAGGTCATAGTAGACAATAATTTTTTTCAACTATAACTCTCAGAATAGGGAGGTCTGGGAGCTGTAGTCCAAAACAGTAACTTTTCCTAGCTCTGGACAAGTACTATGCTAGCTAGAAAAATGTCCAGATTCTGTGCAAGCCATTTTTATCTGTCTCATCAGGCAACCAATTCATTTTTGTTCCAGAGCTTTCAAAAGCTCAGCATGCTCCATGCAGCTCTTTCTTTTTTGCTAAGTAATATCTTGCTTTGATTATGAAAAAGAGACAGACACCAGAAGAAGTACATAAACAATTTGTATCTAGCTTTGTGTCTTTTTCTCTTTTAGCTTTGTTGTGTGTCATACTTCAGTCTCTTCCCTTTTTCCCCACAAGGCGCACCTATGTCGGCAGCATGCCTGGGCGAATCATCAACGGCTTGAAGACTGTTGGGGTTAACAATCCAGTGTTTCTGCTAGATGAGGTTGACAAACTTGGGAAAAGCCTGCAAGGTGATCCTGCAGCTGCTTTGCTAGAGGTAAGAAATGGAACGAGTTTCTTTCATGTTCATGTTAACCTTACATTTCAGGTCAGGTGTTTCATTTTGGATTTGATGAATTGGAGGGCCATTTTCTGATCAAAACCTTGGCCTTTAGGGGGTGGTTATATTAGTGATTGTGTCAACTTGACAGCAGTTAACAACAGCAACAAGCATTTTGTATTCATACAGTTCTTGATTTACTTATTTGGAATCTTTTATCATTCTACATTGTAGGTGGGAAACCTTTGCCCCCAGGAGCTACATGGGTTGGTGGATGGGCAGTCAGGGTCTTTATGGCAGTGGGTTGGGCCAGAGACTGTGATGGATGGAGCCAGGGTTCTTCCCATGTACACAGGCATTCACCCCCCATTGCTCCCAGCCCCCTTGTTTCCAGCCCCCAGCAACACGCTGATTTTCTCTTATACACTTATACACTCATTCTCTTTCTGTCTCTCGCACTGCACTGCGTTGCTTCAAGTAGCCCCTGTGTCCAAATGCCATTGGCAGGTAGACAAGAACACAGTCGAATTGGGGTAAGGATAGCATGTGGGGAAAGTCATCGCGCTACCCACTAGATAGCTTCTTTGTGAATTGATGGGAGTACAGTTTACAAGGTGGGAAAATGGAGTGGGACAAATCATTGCAGGACATATTGGGCACATGGCAGGCTTCATTGAAGATTCCCCCCTCAATCCCTGACGGGCTAATACGAACAGGATGTCTGAATGTATTCTGTACTACAAACTGAACTTTTAAAGAGAGGGGCTGGTTTGAGTGTTGGACTATAACTCTGGAGACCAGGGTTGGAATCCCCACTCACACATGGAAAGCCACCGAGTGACCTTGGGTAAGTCACACTCTCTCAGCCTCGTAGGTAGGCAAAGGCAAACTCCCTCAAAACAAATCTTGCCAGGAAAACCTCTTAGGGTTGCCAGAAGTCAGAAGTGACTTAAAGGCACAATAGCAACAAACTGGAATGGTGTGGTAAAGGGAAGCCCTGGTTATCATTTGCAGTGGTTGTCACCGTGGTTATTAATACCAAGAATAAACTACTTATCTGTGAAAAGGGGTTGGGATTGCTTCAGGGAAGACAGAGGCTATAGATTTGGGACACAAGTTCCTGAGTCTGGTTTCCAACCCATTAATCGTGCTTAGCAGGGAGCTAGTAGTGTACTTGCACTCATACTTGGTGATAGACAACTTAGGGAAACTATGGTGGTCTATTTGTCTATCATTTATATTTTTTAAAATTCATTTAAGATATTATTGGAGATGTTTTCAGGCATAATAAGATTGGCAGGTATTTTGGATTATGGGCCTTAAGAAACTTAGGGAAAGGATTTGGGCAGCTACTGGATCCTTTGAACTGATTATCAAGGGAGTAGCTGACATTCTCACAGAAAAACATTTTTATTTATAACATACAACAGCAGGAAGGAAGTGTGGTGAACAGTCAAGCTACATTTATAGAATAGTAGTTTGTGTGGGCAATTGTTACACAAAGGATTTGTCTTTATATAGTCTTTTTCATGGAGAACCTCAAAGTATTTGCACTATATTAGTATTGTGATAAAGCCATTTTTCCGGTATGATTGGAAACAAGATAAGGCTCTGTATAACCTGGACTTTCTGCCCATTGAAGGATGATTGTAGTTAGATGTAAAAATATTTCATGTACAGTCTTGGTGTGTTTATCTTGAGGGTACCTCTTCTAAATTGAGGGAACCCTCTTCAGCGGGAATAGGGAACTTCTTGCACTTCAAAAGTTTTGGACTGTTTCTCTCTTAATGTGTCGTTTTTAGTCATGCTGGCTGTGGCTTCTAGGAGTTGGCATCCAAGCCATCTGCAGAACTAAGGTTGCCTACCTCTAGTCTTCCAGTCATCAGTCTGGATAGTATCCCCAGTGATATTTTTGGTTCTTAATGCTTCCTGGTGAAGGTTTATACGGCTAAGCACTTCCTTATGCTTTGCCGAAGTATTTCCCACTGGAGATTGAGCTTGTATTTCAGGGTGAAGAAATATTTGTTTCACAGATATGAACTTTGAAAATTTAGACAAAAGCCTCCAGAAATGTACACACCAAGGATGATAGTTTAAGATGCTGTGACAAACATAAAAGGATTCAAAGAAATACAGTGCAAATACAGTGTTAGAAAGTGAACAAATATTTCTTGCCTTACACACTTGGAAGGAAAACCGAGAGTGTTTCAGTGTTAGATACATTGACAATCCAGATGGTGGGGCTGAGATACATATGTTGGTGGAGCAAAGTAGAATTTCCTATTTCTAGTTACTGTCCATCACAAGGACACATGTTGTTCTATATTTGGATGACCCCTACTGAAGGTTGTAGTAGACAGAAAACGATCCATGTCCATCTCATTGAGAAGAGAGTTTATAGATGGAGAAAGCAAGCAGGGAGAACAAGGCAGGCCACTAAATGTCCACAGAAGTTATTCTGCATTTTATGGAAATGAAAAGTTTGAATGCATGCAACCTCTCTTTTACACTGAACATGTATGTTCTTATTACTTCCTGTAGTTTTAATTTCTAATTGGCATCGCACATGGTAGAGCGTGAAAGTTTTTGAAAAAGATGATTGAATATTTATATTGTGAGCTGGTTGTATTCTTGTTAGAACCTCGCAAGGTAACCAACAAGGATTCCATGAAGACAATCTGTTTCAGGGACAACATCTACCTATTCTTTCAGCCAAACTACATTAAATAAACCGTGCCACAAGGTGCAAGTGTATAAATGTCCTCAGAGCTTCTTGGACTTCATCTCTCAGAATCCCCCCAGCTGGGAAACTGTGGAACGATTGTTGAAAAAAGTAGCTTTACCGCACTGTGAATATCACAGAGAGAAAGCAACAGTCTTCAAACCAAAAGCCCAAGAAAATAATGTTATCCTGTGAGATTGTGTGTTCAAGTCACCTGTTGACTTGTGGCAACCTCATGAATTTCATGGGGTTTTCTTACATGTGAAAGGCCCTTATTAACACCAGCAGGCACTCTTATGGAGAAATAGAACATCTGTACTGATGAGGCAGGGGTCCTGGCAGTAGCCATTTCCACAGTAAAGGTACACTGAAGAAGTCCCACCCTTTATCTTGGAATTGGCTACATTTAATGTGTGGCACTGAAATAATCTTCGGATTTTAATGGAGATTTGGGAAGTGGGATGGTATTTCTTGAAAAGGCTTGCAGGCTATTTCTCTTTCAAGTGAGCACATGGAGAGGAGAAGTAATGCCAGTGAGTATCTGTTAAGGAAGGAGCTGTCTTCTGTCTCCCTACAACAGCTGGCAAACCTGTTTTAGTGTTCCTGAGAAGGGAAGAACCTTCTCAGTCTTACCTGTTGAAATCCAAGTGTCATGTGCTTAATTAATACACTCCACCATCACCAAGGAGCACAACATTTATGTTAAATTGGCAGCAGAAATTTCTAGTAACTTCAGCTGAGATGTCAAAAAGGGTTAGAGTAAGTAGAAGGGGAAATTATTTGCACTTAGTAGAAGTACCTGAGCTGTTTTAGATTACATAGCATTAGAGGTTCATATTTTTGGTCTGCCCCGCCCCTTCCATATGTTACAGGTTTTTTAAAAGTTACAGTAATGAAAGCTAATTGAGATAGCTTTCTCTTCTTGACAAATGTTCAGATTGGATATGTGTGTGTATGATGTATAATTTTAATTAGCAGCACTCTTCTGGGCCATAATTCAAGCTGCTGAGCCGAAGGGTTGAATTCATGCCATTATGGAAAGGATAAATTATCTTGACAGTGGCATGCGATTGCTTGGGAGTTGTGGAAGTCTTGTCATGTATTATTTGAGAACTTTTGGTGTCAGAGCAGCCTTCCTAATTGATCATGTGCGAAGCAAGAGAGCTCTAGAACTCAAGGGAAGGAGGTGGAAGAAAGGCAGTTATGGGCGCAGATCACAGAATTCTATCTTAATGGAGTTAAGATGATGAAGGAAGAGAGAGTTACCTGCATTCACGGTGAGATCAGGTGTCTGACCTTAACTTTAAGCACTGTGGGGGGGGTGAGTGGGGGGGTACATTAAATATAGACCAATTACATATAGGCAAAATGGATACCAGTAAGTGTTGGAATACAATAGAAAAATAGTTAATGTGTCTGTTGGCTAGAGAACCTGTCTGCATGGGGGATATAGAAGATAAAAGCTTCCCAACACTTATAACAGGTGACTTGTGTTGTAAGTGTGATGTTTGTATGGCCAGCACTCAGTGGTTTCCACTCACATGTAAACTCTGAATATTTGCTAATGTTGCCTGTCACACATGGGTGGTAAAATTTAAGTGAGAACAGCCTTACTCATCCTGAGGCCCTTTCAATTCTGGGACTAGAACACCTGGAATCTCTGATGAATTCTAGTCTCGCATATTCATAGAACACCCAGTTGAGGGAAGAAGGGCTGTCATAGAATATCTTGTGAAATCTGTAGTTTCATCCATTTATTACGACTGCCATGTGCTCCCTTTCTGTGTCCCACTTGGTATCTCTGCCCCCTGATCCAATGTTAAAAGTAGGCAGAAGAAGACAGCTGTCTTTTAATAGTTCTAGGATAGAACTAAGACATCCTTCTCCAGCTTGTTACCCACCAGACGGTTTGGACTTCATCTCCCACCAGTCCCAATGAACATGTCCAGCAACAGTGGGAGTTATAGTCCAAAGTATGTAAAGAGCACCATTTGAGGGGGGAAACTGACCTAGAAATGAAATTTACTGCTTTTAAACTATGTAGTAAGACATGGGAGCTGTCAAAGGCCCTGTCCCCTCCCCTTTTCCTCTCGTTTTTGTATAATCAACATGGACAGGATCCTCATGCACTATACTTTTCCCCATATTCTGGAGCAGCTAAACGTGATAGCTTCTTTTCCTTTGGAGCAAAGTGTGGGATTGGCTTCCAGTTCCAGCGCAAGGATGCAGGAGTAGGATCATATCTTCATCCTAGTTCACAGCAGAATCTTGCCCTTTTAGTGCCACAGGGTTGACAGCTGGAGTCCTATGCCTGTGTGAAGGAGGGGAAAAAAGATAATTGTTATGGCTTTCTGTACCATAGCTATGCATGACAGTGTCTTTTCTTTATTGGTGTTGCTTCAAACATCAAGGGATAGAATTTACTCTTACTCAGAGTGCGCTGTCATCTCTTCAACAGTGTAAAACTGGACCACACAGGCTTCTAGCTAACTGGGTCAGGTTTGCTCATGCAGGTGACTTGCCTTGTTTTTAGCGTGAATAACCTAGAATTGGCCTTCTTTCAGATGTTCATCTGCATATAAGGCTTAGCATATACAATGTGCAGTGACTCAGAGTTGTGCAACATGCTGAAAGGCATGCGGAGATTAGGGAGTCTGCATTTTGATGAAATTGAAGGTTCACAGCTTCAGACATGCTGGAACTCTTCTTTAATCAAACCACACCCACTACTTAGATCTAATTTCACTCACTGCATTAATTACAAGGTTTCAGTTTCCATGCACTGTGTGTTCCTTTTGAATGCCAGCCATGCTTCTTAATATTGAAAGGGTTGAAACTCCATGTGGAGTTTAATCTATAGTGCAGACTTTTTTCTGGAAAGCTGTTTTGCTTTTTAGAAACAAATTATTATTGGGAGGGATTCTTTTAAAGATGGCTGCAGTATTCCTCCTTAAAACCAGCTTGTTTACTTCATTTAACTGTTCTGCTGTTTCCTCTGCACTACATCAGCTGGCTTTAGTGGATATTTCTGGCATTGGAATAGGAGACCTAAAGAGCGCTTTGAAAGAACTGGGACATGTGTTTGCAAACCTGCAAATGGAGAGAACAGCAGTGCTTTGGTATACATTTAGTATTTGGGACAGCCACTTATGCTTTGGCAGAAAAGAGAGAACATACTACCAAGAAAGAGGACAAAGATTTGCATTTAAAATGTGTGTGCTAATGTATAGACAAAGATGCAAATTTAGGAATATGTAATGTCATTTAAATAGAAATGCAATGCAACTTATTATAGGGGAAAGATGACTTTTTGACCTGCTGCTCACTCTGTTCTTTAGGTTCTAAGTGCCTCTTATGTAAGCATTTGTCCTCTTTAAACCAAATGAGAAGCCCATCAAATGAAGGATACTCTCAAACAGAAAACTGCCTCTGGCAGCTGTTCAGATAGGAGACTGCTCCCTCTGAAATAAATTATTTGGCCTTCTGTACACCAGGAATGAGGAACCTCAGGCCCACGGGCTGAACTTGGCCCTTACGGAGTCTCAGTCCTCCCAGCTCTCCATGTAGTCATTTCCCCTTCCCTAAGATGCCAACATTTGTGGGTTATCAGACTTTGTATGTCCCCACCCTCCCGTCTGCTGCCTTTAGAAAGATTGAGATGTTTTTCCTGAGGCTGAGTTCGCTGGCATCAAAAGCTTAAGCTAAAATGTGCTGCTATTTTTGGTCCCACCTTTTTGCTTTTGGCCTCATCTACCTCTGGAGTATAGCTGCTGAGAACTTTTCTGAAATTTAACGTAACTTTCAGGGTGAAATAGGTTCTCCAGTATGCTACACACACAAACTATCTCTTGGTTGTATCAAGGCTGATCCAAAGCATCATTATATTACATTTCAAAGTCTTTCGGGGGGAAAAAAAGTTCATAACTTCATAAATTTCAGATGCTGTATTTCTGCCTTTAAGATACAGTACTCTTTATTCAAGCTACAGTAGAGAATATGGCTTGTCCTCTCTTTAGGAGCTGCCATTCTGTTAAAAGCAGGTTACTAACAAGATGCAGCACACCGTCCAGCTAAGAGTTTTTCTGAGGTTACGGTTTAGACGTCCAACTTAAATCAGCTCTGGGAAGGGTCTGGAACTAAACGTGAAAGCTCTTTGCTAGCAGCCCCCTAATAGCCTCACATCCTCCTAATTCACCCAGTGACCGCTTGAAACAAGTGGTATATTTGGGGCTTCTGCTTCCCGACTTCACCTTGAAACACAACAGGCACCAGTCTGGAGTGTTCATTTTAATCTAGCTTTAATTAGCAACCCATTACTCAAGTGACTGTGACAATTTTGCGTGGTGGTCGGTTGAGAGGGTATACGCGCAGGAAAGATACGTAAATGTTTGTATCGGTGGCACTTGTTCATCCGTTAATGGATGGTAAATTACCCTGCTGCTTCCTTCTCGATAGCCTCAGCAGAGATCCCTGCGAACAACCACTCAACTGGAATAAGAGCTAGCAATTGAATTGTGTACCTTCTGGCTGTTAGCAGCCAAAGCTGCCAGTTGTGTATGGCATTGTCTGATTTCATTCCCCCCCTCTATTTTTCATGTATGTGAGGTTTAACGTCTGTTTTTTTAAAAATGATTGATTGATATCTGAAGCAGAGCTTTGCTTTCTTCTCACGTGGATCCTGTACACCTTGCACACACATCCAGTTGATCTTTACAGTACAGGAACAATAGCACGCCTCCACCACTGATTCCATAATTGCAGTAATTTTGCTTTGCCATTGGTCCTCCTGCATTCTGTGAACCATGAAGTTCATTGGGTGACACTGGGGAAGTTGCCCATTTGCAGCCTGACTCTACCTCACAGGATTATTGTGAGAATAAACTGAGGAAAGAGAACCATATATGCCATTTTGTGCTTATTGGAGGGAAGAAGGAATATAAATGAATTTATGGATCATTCTCCCCCTGCCAAAACTAGGTGGGTTTGAGTTTGCAAGAGTTGATCCAAACACAAATGCATCATTAATTGGGAAGGGGCCAAAGAAGGGAAGAGAAACTTCTTTTTCCTGCCAAAGGGCACATTCCTGCAGATGATCTCTTGAGGCTGCCTGCCAGTAGTGGGCAGGACTGAAGCTCATGGCAGGTGGGTTTTGGCACCAAAGTGGATGAGAATGCTGCTTCTTTTACACTCTTTTCCTCTCCAAAATAAAGGTGCCAAAGGAGGAACACACTACTTTTACCAAAGAGTTGAGCTGGGCCAAAGTGAAGTACAGTGGGTCAAATAAACTAAAGATTAGGGCCACAAGTAGATAAGATTTCCAATGCTTAATTTCAAATAAGTACACTTATAGTCATAATAGCACTTTGTAGAATACTGAACTGAAATGCGGACAGAGGTTTAAGGTGGTTTGATGGAAACCAATATCTTGTGGCAGAATACAGTGATAACTTTTGTTGCTGCCGTGTTTATGAGCCCATGCCCGTGTGTGAGCTTGAGAGAAAACGACTTTGTGTTTAAAACTTAAGATATTGAACATTCTCAAGCAAAAATTAGAATGCTTGAACTGTTTTAGCCCCATGTTCTCTCATGTGGGAGAAGGAAGTGGCCCTTCTGCCTGTTCGCCAGCAAGAAAACAATCTGGTATTCATCTGTTGTCCCATCTCATTGTATAGGCTTATTTAATGGTAAAGGTGTACAAATAAAATGCTGACATATTTTTAAAAAATCTTTTTAGATTTATTTGAAAGTATTTTGTATATGTTAGGACTTTTTGGAAAAAAAATGTTGACGTCTGTATGGTGGCAGTTGCAATCCTAGCAACTTTTCTAGTGTGTGTCTTTTTAGCTATCTGTAGCTCAGAGAAAATCCTATGCATATGCTGCTTTGATCCTGATGTTTTAAAATAGAGGAGTGTTTGACCTTTTCAGACCTGGGATCCACATTTAACTCAAAATCCTGTAAACCTTTTTAATTCTTTTAACACAGCTGTCCCCCATTCTGTCTCTCCCTCTCTCCCTCTCCCTCGGTTTTGAGGCTTATCAACATAACTCATTTTAGTAGGCTGTGAACATAAGAAGGTGCTGTGTGCCAGGTTAAACTATTTGCTTGTCTGGCTGAGTGTAATGTTCTTTGATTGGTAGTGCCCTTCCAGGGTGTCAGCAAGTTGTCTTTCTCATCATTTGATGCCTATATCTGTTAAATTGGAAATGCCAGTGATTGAACATAGACTGTGTGTATACAAAATACATGTCCTGTTTCTGATCTATGACATCTTCTTGTGCCGTTCCTTCTTCTGAGGGAAACCGAGGAACCCTTGCTCAAGACAGGGGCCTTCAGGATCTCTCACAGAGAATTCTTAGGATGATCACTAAACTTAAGATCCTAGTTTTATATTTGTGGGGTTCGGGGGGAAGGGAGTCCCAGCCATTAAACTGGTGGAGAATCTTTATAAACATGTACTATATTTATACTCCCCCTTGCATTCTTTTCTTCACTAACCAAAACTTGGTCTTCCTGTTCTCTTTCTCTCTGTTTTACAGGTGGCTTCCTTCCAGTGATTAGTCCCAAATCCACCATTTAAAATGTAATGCTTTTTTCCCTAAAATGTACTTTTAAAAGACTAGCTCTATTTTGCCATCATTTTGAAACTGCCTTCTAAAGTACATCACCTTATAAGTACATTCCTTTGTTAATGTCTTTACTGAAGAGTGTGGCTATGCATACTGACCTGTACCATATTTTATAAAAGGAGTTAAATTTGTAAAATAAACTCTACTGTCTCTCTCTTTCTCTCTCTTACCTGCTTACGAAGGTCTTGGATCCAGAGCAAAATCATAGCTTCACCGATCATTATTTGAATGTAGCCTTTGACTTGTCTCAAGTCCTTTTCATAGCCACAGCTAACACTACTGCCACCATCCCACCTGCTCTGTTGGACAGAATGGAGATCATTCAGGTTCCAGGTAATTAAAAGGGACTAATACAGAAACGACTTTAGCCATTGATTATAAATGGCTTTGCTGTGATAGATCTAAATGTTTCTGGCATTGTTTTAAACAGTAACCAGACTGAAAAGTTTAGAGATAAGCATGATACAAGGGCTGCAATTAAGTGGCAGACTACATGGTTTAGGCAACCAGATAGACAACCTCATGCTCTCCAAATATTTTGGGTCACAATTTCTAAACTTCAGTAGGAATTATTGGAGCCTAATGGCTGAATTCAGTTTTCAGAGTTCTTGAGAGTGATGTTCTGATTCCATTTGAGGCACTTTTCTAGGTACAATTTGAGGTAGCCTTCCCTGGATGTTTTCTCTTAGAATATCATATATGTATTTGCAAATATGCACACAGGTATGCATGTGAGGTACAGAGGATGAAAAATTTATATATGGTTTCTGTACAATACAATGCCTTTCCCATATTGTCACTTAAGTTACTGTCACTCAGTTCTGATCTGAGTTCCTTGCTTCAAAGGATACACACAGGAAGAGAAGCTAGAAATTGCACATCGTCATTTGATTCCAAAGCAACTTGAACAGCATGGACTGACTCCTCAGCAGATTCAGATCCCCCAAGAAACAACTCTGGCAATCATCACTCGGTAAATTCTTTGCTTTTTGCTGCACCTAAATTCTGTATCAAATTTTAGGAAATGTGTTCAAAGCTCTAGTACAGCACATAGCTTTACTATAGGAAAAGCATACAATCTTATCATTCAGCAACTCCCAAAAAAGTGACTCTTGACTTGCTGATGAAAAGCATGCAGTGAAGGGGTCAGGTATACCTGGAGAGGAGGGAAGTCCACAACTCTGGGCCCACCATAGTGAAGTCCCTTTCATTCACTGCTGCCCTACAAACCTGGGGGGTTGACAGTATTGATAACAGGGCCTTTTCTGCTGATATAACTTTTGGGTGGTCTGCAGTGTATTGATCTGGAGGGCTAGATCCATTCAGATCTTGCTCAGCTTAGGTTCAAGGAGATAATGAAGTAAGACTAAATCAGTCAGAATACAAATAATAACTTCATTGGTGATAAATAGATGGAAAAGGATGCAGAAATAGCAAATATAAACAAGCAAAGTGTTCTGATGTCCCTTTGGCCAAATGTTGACATAACCTTAAGTGCACATGGTCTGCACTTCTAGATGTTGTGTTGTTCTCTTAGCTCTGGGTGGGCTTGCTCTTGGGCAAGGCACCAGCATTTCTCTTTCCTAAGACTGGGACAAAGGAAACCCCTGTTAGGTGAGGGTTATAGTCCTCAGCAAGGTTAGTTTTCTAAAACCTTCAAGAGGATAGACATAGGCTTGGGAGAGCTGTAGTCCCCCTCCTCCTCCCCAATGCTGTAAGACGGAGAGAGTAAGAAGACTCAGACCCTCAGAGAAAGATAAAGTTTCTTAGCACAAGAAATGGTATAGTCTCCCTAGTTGTGTCTTTGTTTGCCTTCAACCTTAAGCTCTCTTTACTGAATAACTCAGACCAAGTACAATGAAACTATGACATACAGGCTTTTCAGGCAACTAGAACATGTATTGTGGGTGAGAAGCCCAGCTGTAAACTCCTCACTCATCTTTTGCAGACACAAATAATTACATTCAATAAAACATCAATTTCTCTTCTTGGAGTAGATGCAGAAATGTGTGTTCTGCTTCCTTGTAGCCATTGGAGGCCCTTTGATTGTATCTCTTCTTCCATTTTCAATAATCCTCAGCAATTTGCTCACCAAACTTAGAAATATGTCTGGTGTAGCTAATAAACCTCATCAGTTAAATCCAGGCTTTCCAGTTCACGTCTCTTTAGATGCATGCTACAAGAGTAACCTTGGCTGCTGCTTTGGGCTAGATACACCCGGGAGGCAGGAGTCCGCTCCTTGGATCGCAAATTTGGAGCCATTTGCCGAGCAGTTGCCGTGAAGGTGGCAGAAGGCCAGCATAAGGAGACAAAGCCAGACCGCTCTGAAGTGACAGAAGGAGGAGGTTTGTGTGCCTTTTATATCCTTCTGCTGATTGCCAGCTCTTGCCAGCTCTCTGGTTTGGAAGGTTGCCCAAGAAGGGGGCCACTGCTATGTTGGAGTTCTTAGATTTGCATTTGTTTTGTCCTTCATTGAAATAAATACACAAAGTTTCACTTCTGTTGTTCCTCTCCCAGCATGAGCAGTAGAATTATCTGCACCACATTCATTGTGGTGGTGGGGGGGGCAGGGTGAAGAAACCTTAACTGTTTTGTTTTTTTAGATAGATAGATGTGTGGTGAGGATGGAATTGCTTAGCTTAGTTTTTGCCCTATGAAGCAGTGGATTGTCATGGTGTACTGTAGAAGCGCCTACCTTAGCAAGAACTATCCCCAAAGGAAAGCAGTTGGCCTCAGAAAGAGGTGGCCCCAAAGGCTGCCACACAGTTACCAAGCTCTTTTTGCCTGGATTTTCCACAAATCTGAGTGTTCTCCAGTGTCACTTCAACAGATCTTGGAAAAGTTACTTTTTTAACTGCAACTGCCTGAATCGCACAGATATCATGGCTATTTTCTAAGCTCTGCACTTGGGTGATTCTGCAACACTGGAGATCCTGAGATATGGAGCAGTTAATGACCTGCCTTTTGTGGTATGACTACTAGGGCTCCAGCGTTACAGGCAGCATCAGTCATGCTGTTTTTCCAGTGGCAGAAGTGTACGCAAGCAATGTCACCAGATACTTACTTATAATGTGACTACCCAAATGATTTCTACTTTGAATAGGACTGGGGAATCTTTGATCCTACAGATGTTGGGGAACATTTAGTACCAGCCAATATGGACCTATCATGGGATTGCATAAGTTGTATCTAAAATATCTGGAGGCCAGTTTCCCTCGTGCTGAAAGTGGCAAGGAGACATGATGAGTGACAACAGATTTTTTTTTAATTTTTTTTTTTTTTAAATCTGTGGAGCCATTCATTTCTTGCTGTTGTGATGCTTGTATTCAGATTTTTTTAATAAGCTTGTAGAGTAGCATTCATGTGCCCTCCTTAAGAATAAGACCTTCATTATTTCAGTTGGGCATGCATGCCACGAACATCCTACATACAAATTATAATCTGGGATTGCAATCTTGCTAATGATTCAGATGGTCCTGTGTTGGCTGGCAGACTTACTGTGACTAATTAGCAGTAATTTCTTGTCTGGATGGAAAACAAGGAGGCGTTTTGGAAAACCATGCATCATTCCATCTGCCACAAAGGGTTAGAAGAATATTTGCAGAGAGATTTGTGCAGTGTGGGAGAACCTTAACACCTGCCCTTTCACTTCATTTCCAGGTTTCTTTAAAAAAACAAAAAAAACAATTTAATTGGTAGCAGAGTTGTCGATATGGTACTTGCCAGTTGTGGTCCTTGTGCCAGTTTATTTTTTCATATCAGAGAAGTAGGGCTATACAGATGTCCATACAAGTCTGCCTGCCTACTTTTCCCTCTTTCTCTCCTCCTCTCCAAGAGCATTAGAAGATGAAATTGTTAATGTACATCATTTTAAACTCGTGTACTTTTGATATCTCCACACGGCGAATGAGCACAAATGTTGACATCTTTCCTGTGTCAGAACTCACTATTGTTCCAGAAAGCATATGGCAAAAGACCAAATGCATTTAAAAAACATTTTTCTCAGGGCTGCACTTATATGATTAGGGTTCAGTACCCTGAGGAAAGATACCCTAAGCAAAGAAGTATATGTGAATACCTCAGCTATGACCCTGTGACTGTTTCCACATGGCCAAAGCAACTTTGGTATGGAAGGGGTGGGTAGAAAGTGGACTGAGATCTGCTGGTAAATCTCTGACCATTTTGCAGTAGATCAGCAAAAGACAGACACTGCAGCTTTGCAGTTAGATCCTGCTGCTGAGATTTTCATAAGCAACTAGTTGGCCCCCTTATAAACAGAATGTAAAATTAGATATTCCCTTTGTCTGATCCAGTATTGTCTTCCTATGTTCTTATGTCCCTAAGAGTTTCTTACTCCCAGTTGTCTTAACACTAGCAACAGCTAAGTAACTTCTCTCTGCTGCTAAAATCTGGTTACTGAAACAAACTGTTTGGGAGGCAGAATTGAATTTTGGGCTGAGAGGGCATGTAAATTTGGTTCTGGTACCAATTACAGTCTTGCTCTTCCATTGTCAGTATCTGCCCATCCACCTTGCCCACTGTTTTACATTTGGCTCCATTTGGTAGATATCCATTTTAGTGAAAAGATGAGCCCACAAAGTTTGTCTCGCAAGTCTGAAATCTGCCTACCTCTATAGTATGGCATTAGGAGGGGGCAGGATTTTTTTTAAAAAATAAAAAAGTCCACCTTGCATGTGAAAGCACTTGGTTGTGCTTTTATATGGCAGAAGGGAGAGCTCAGTTTGTCAAGCAGTGCACAACCCCTGGCCACCCAAGCAATGAGAAGAGCAGAAGAAAAGGATAGCAGTCAGTGCTGGCCACAGCAGACTATCTGGAAAAGGCAGTAGCAGGAGAAACATGAGTATGACAGAGAGAGAGAAAGAAAAAGGAAATGCTGGTGACACTGGGGAGGGTGAAGAGGGAGGGTTATCCCACCCACTAAAACAACCTGAAAATGTTACTGTTTGAACTACAGCTCCCAGAGTCTCCAACCAGGATTGGGGATGGAGAAGGAGAACGTGTCAGAGACCTTGACCCTAGTTCAGGCACTACAGTTTTGGTGACATTGCCTAGTGGCCATGCTGGTTGGGGATTCTGGGAGTTGTAGCCCAAAAGTAATATTCCCATGTTGCGTTTAAGTAAAGTTTTAAGTTTAAGTTTAATGTGTGTGGGTACACATATACACTGCATCAAATGCCTAACAGCATGCAGTTCTTGCAGTTTCACTTGACACAGAAGGTTCCTGTGTAGGAATACCCTAAAATGTTTCTGCCTTTAGTGCTGTTAATCCAATTTATATAATAGCTCCCCAAAGTCTTTCTGATTTGGATATAGCACTTTAGTTTTCTAGGTTTATCTGCGGAACAATTTGAAAGCTCTTCTTTCACATGATACACTCGCTTGTTTACTATTAGATGCAGAACAAAAGAGTGGCTGTCTTCAGCATACCACTGAATCCAGCAAAGAAGTTATTTACGGTGTTAAAATTAGAGCTGGAAATTGCTGCCAGCTAGGAAAGTAATAGGGATCTGAATGCTTCCAAATGGTGTAAAACTCACGGTTTTGTTTTTCTGGAGGAAACCCAAAAGTACTGAGCTGTGAACAGTTGTCTTTGTGTGGCCTAAATTGGCAAGAGGCAAAACAGTGCATAATAAAAGAGGGCCTGACAAGACAGGGAGGGGCTCGCTCTTCAGCCTGCGCTGGCGTTCAGCACTGCCATCTTCTCAAAAGGCAAAGGGTTTTTATTTTGGAAAATAAGAGAGGAGGAGGAGAAGGGCAAATGTCCTGAAAACATGCAGGCTGCACTTGTACGGTGTGGTAGTGAATCAAGCTGTTTGGAGTAATCAACTGCAAGTCTCTCTGGTTGTAAGCCATCAAGCTGAAGGGAGCCCACTAGCCACGTATTTGGGGTTGTCATATCCTTGGCAACTACCTGGATTCTTCAGTTGTTGATTGGGCAGCCAGGAAAACCAAGAAGCTTATTGACCCATCAGTGTCCTGTCATTATGTAGCTGGAGGATCCCCACATCTTGGATCGTGGGTTGCAGAGGGTCTTATCTCAGAGTTTATGGCAGAACAGGGCTTTCAAGATAATAAACTGAGCCTTCACTATGCAGAACAACGCATAAGGTATTCAAAGATGCATCAGTATACCAAGTGATCATGTAGCACTTTTGAGACTTTTGCATTACACTGTTACAGTGCTATTATTCTACTTTCAACATGCTATGGAATCCTGGGGTTTGTGGTTTAGGGAGGAGCATTCAGAATTCTCAGCTGGAGAGCTCTTTGGCCTCAGTAAACTACAAAGCCCAGAATCCCACAGGAGGTTGAAAAGTGGAATAATAGCACTATAATAGTGTAGGGTGGAAAGGCCCTGAGAGAAACAAGTTTGTAGCATAGATGTTCGCAGACTCAGTCAGCTTCACCAGTATCTGATAGCACTTTTGAGACTTTTGCATTACACTGTTATAGTGCTATTATTTTACTTTCAACATTCTATGGAATCCTAAGTCTACAAAACTTGTGCTGAAAACATTCTCTTTCTGTTAGTCTCAAAGATGCTGCAAGATCCCTTTGAACACAGAAGGTAGCTGACATAGCATGCGGTGCTTTTTGTTGTCCTTGTCCTTCGAGGCAAATGGAGGAATAGAGATGGGAGGGAGACAAATGGCATGTTTTAAGCTGTATCGGGCAAGGCCTTCAAGTATCCTAAATGGTTTGGGCCACTTAAATATAATCTGCAAGAGAGGGGAGACAAGATCAGTGGCCCAGTCAAATTGTCTTTCCTGCTTTTGTGGCAAGATAATTGTTTTAACAAGTTCACAAGCTGTTCATGTCAGTTCTTGCTTTTGTGGAAAAGCAAGAGTCTCCATTGAAAGCAAAACTGCCTTCTGAGTTGTTGTGTGCTGTCGTTTCCAAGTGACAGTGACCATAAGGCGAATTTATCATGGGGTTTGTTGGCAAGATTTATTCAAAGGGGGGTTTGCCTTCGCCTTGCTCTGAGGCTGAAAGAGTGTGACTTGACCAAGATCATCTAGTGGGTTTCTGTGGCCAAGCAGGCATTCGAACCGCTTTCGAGTTACGCTCCTAGAGTTGTACAAGTTGTACCCCGTGCTTAATAAGTCACACTGCTTCATACCAACATTTTCCTGCCAAGTGTGGTCAAGCCTGCATTTGTTTCAACCAAAATGTGAAGTTTTATGAGCAGTGTGTAAAATCCTGGGATCTCATTTTTTTTATTATTATTATTGAATTCATTTGTTTGCATAGCAAGCATGTGACTTGAAAACACCTGGATTTTTATCAAAAAAAAAAAAAAACTAGCCAGTCTCACATGCACTTTATTTTGTTTTGTTTTAATTTGCGTGCCTTCCTCTTCTAAAGAGCACAGAGTTCAGCTTCAGCCAATCTCTTGGCAGGAACCTTAACGAAAATCTGATGGGGGCAAATCCCTTGGTGATATAGCTGGAGGCAGCTGTAAGCTTTGAATAAAGCTACACTGTGGTTAACACACTTAAAGGAATGTCGGCAAAAATGTAGCACTTGGGCTAGGCCCCAGATCTCTGGCACCTTCTCTTTCTCTACTCCTAAATTCTCCCCCTTCCCTTTAAAGAGACTAAAATCCAGTGTCAACAATCCACTGGAAAGTTGTCCCCAAACAAGACCTCTTAAAATGTCAGAAAGCTGGGTAAGAGCAGGATATACTGGTAGATCGTGTCCTATGAAAAGGAACAATATTTACACCTAGTGGTCAGCTTGCTGTCCAAAACAATGCATGTTTGTTTTGAAGTAAAAGTGTTCCATGGGGATTTTTTGCAGAAAGATGCCCAGAATTTGGGAAAAGTTTCTCTTTTGGTCCAGAAGGTTTGTTTGTTTAGTTTGGTGGGGGGGGGGGTTCAGCTTGTTTTTTAAAAAAGCTTTTTGAGTATGTTGACTGTATGAGCTCAGGTTCTAGCCCACAGATAACAAAAAGTAAATTGATTACATTGAAATATCAACTTTAAAAAAGATGGCTTTTAGAACGATTTGCATTGTTTGATATAGTCTGGCCTTAGACAAGTTCTGACCGGAAGCAATTTCTAACAACACTGATAATTGTATGAAAACATGTTGAATTGGTTCCATTCCATTCAAAATACTGATATGTACTCATGTATATGTCGAGGTATAAGATATCTCTACAGGTTTAAGTCAAGGACTGGTTTTGGAGCCAAAATTACAGATTTTGATATGACCCATGGATAAGTCGAGAGTAATTTCACAGAAAGGTGAAAGCACCGGTTCTGCCTCAGGGGACCTACCACTCTGGCCTCCGCTGCTGCCATTTTCCCACCCAAGCATTCAAAACAAGAGGGGTCTTTTTTTGAAAAATAAAAGTTCAGATACAGTACTAACTCTTACTAAAGGGGAAAAAGAAAAAGAAAAGTCTGGTTGTAAAGAAAAATGGTAGCGAGTGGAAAGTGTCCTGCTTGCTTACTCACTTGTGCTGAAACCAAAATATCTGTTCTCCTCTCAGCTTATTAACCCAAGATGTGTTCAACTGAATATGGATTGTTCTCTCTAGAAGCAGCCATCAGAATGTTATGTCTTTTTTTTAATCTTAAAAGAATGCAGAGAGCATATAGCAGAAGATGCAAGGGCTGATTCCATCGGCGACACTGCTGACCTTGCTCTACCACCTGAAATGCCCATTTTAATTGACTTCCATGCTCTGAAAGACATTCTTGGGCCACCAATGTATGAACTGGAGGTAACTATTTTTATTGTTACTTACACTCATTAACTTTGCTTTTTCCTTTGCCTTGTCACTTGTATGGATGATTTTATTCATGTCTTGTTTTTCAGAAAGACCAGGTGGGGAAACAACTAATGGGGGAAAGGGGACTGTCTCTCATTTGTATCTTGAAATTCAGACATGTCTAAAGGTGTTAACGTGTGCACTTAACTATTTAAGGAGCTTGGTACTTAAACCAGCAGTGGGCACATTGTGATCCTTCAAATTTCATTGAGCTACACCTCCTATCAGCCGTAGCTAACATAGTCAATGGTGAGAGACTGTGGAAGCTGGATTCCAAAAATATTTGGAGAGCCACAACTTATCCACCACAGGCTTCAACCAGGCTGTGGTGTTAAGACACACATGGAGACCATTGATTCAGATGTCTGCTGCCAAAGGGAGCTGCACATCCATACTGAGCAGTTTGGCAATCATGTACAACTCGACATTGGATTTTGCCAAGCCAGTTCTTCTCACATTTCCAACAAAAGACAAAGTTACAGTTTTTAGTTCTTAAATATGTTTGAAAATACTACCTTCGGTATTTGGAGGGTATGAGGATGGTGATGATAATGATTTGATATGTAGGTTTCCCCGATCTTTATTGGATGTGGACTGTGCTGAAGTCTCCTGTTATCTCCCCCATCTTTGGAGCAGTTCTTTGGCATAATGACGGCTCAGGAGCCAGCCAGAACTGCCTGTAGCTTACCTCCTTTCAGTTGCACGACCAGAGGATCTTTGTGGGGATTAACATACATTATTCACATTGTAGCACTTCCCAGGAAAATTAGATACTGGCAGATAGAATAGCAGCCTGACCCACGCAGTCTACAGCATGTGGTCATTAGATTTTAATTTGCTAGTTGCTTTTCTGTGTCCATCATCTGCATGTATCAAAACTGTAGGAATGTTGGAAATGTCATTGGTTTATGGTTGTAAAATAGGAATGGAATTATGAGGGCTGCATGCAGCCCTTGGAAAAGTCCTATTTGGCCTTTGGCACCTTGCATTCCAACTTATTGTGCTTATGTGCCTTCACATCAACTTTTGACTTAGGGAAATCACATTAATTTCTGAGGGTTTTTTTAAGGAATACTAGGAGGTAATTTACCATTTCCTTCTTCTGAAATATAGGCTACAGCACCTGCTAGTTCTTGGCAGTCTCCCATCCAAGTACTAACCAGGGCTGACTCTGCTTAGCTTCTAAGATCAGGCAGGATATGGTGCCTCCAAAGTATTTAGGCCCAATTTATTGGGTAGGGGTAAATTGCCCTTAAGTGGATTCTAGGAATTCTGTTTGGGCCTGCAAATGTTGCTTCTGGAGGAGGGGGCACCCTAAATCTTCAAAAAAATAACTTTGAAAGTGACTGGAAATGCCTGTGACAGCCCATTGTGTTTCTGGCAGAGCCAAAAATAGCCCTCCAACCTTTGAAAGATGGCTATTCCTGTTCTAATCTGCTGGATCTCACAATCACTGAAAGAGGAATTCTGTTATTTCAGTGACTTAATGGTATGTGACAACCTAAAGTGGGATGGGAGATCTGTGGTCTGATTTCAAGTGCCTTCTGAAAGCTATCAGTTCAGACCTCTGGCAGAAGTGATCTGTCCTTTCCATGGCAGTCCATGTGAAGTGGGAAAAAGGGGAAAGAGGAGTGCAGAAACATACTTTTTGAGTTTAGTTTTGTCAAGGTGGGCTTTGAGGAGAAGGAATAGGTTCTCCTCTTCCAGTTGCAGTAGCTGGTGTTTAGGCAGTAGCCTTGTTTCCTTTAAACTGTATGAATGAAGCACGGGAAAATGAATAGGGACAAAAGTCAAACTGTGTGTGCGCGCGCGTGTGGTATTCTGAACCAGTGATGAGTATATTCTCAAGTTTTTGTAACCAGTTTCAAGCGGACATAATCTGAACGTGGCCAGTGGATGACTAGCATTCTTGGATGTCTGTCTCACTGAAGAAGCAGGGCTTTGGTGTGCTTGAAACAGCTTCTTTATTCTTAGCTCCCATTCCCCTGCTCCCCACACTGCAGCTTCCATCTCAGAGAAGGACATTCCAGATTGGTTCCATTTGTTTTTCTTTTCTGCAGCAGGGCCTCTTGCTCTCCTTTCTCCTTAGCTCTAAGAGCCTCACCTCTGACCTTCCGTCTGCCATCAATAACTAGTTGGAAATCTAGACCCTGCAAAGGCAATTCACATGTCAGCGCTTAGCTCGAGGAGGCTCAGCTTGAGGAGAAATTGAAAATCTAAAGTGAACGAATTGATTGGCCTTCTGGAAGGGAAGGCCTTTTCAAATAAAGATTTTTTTAATTAATAAGTACATGAGGCCATATAATTTGTTAGTAAGAGTTCTTTGTAAAGTTGTCCTAAAGGTAGTGTATGATATAGAAGCAAAAATTGCTCTTTTAAGGAGGCATATAATGGCTTACTCTACATAGAGACCCATTATTGGTGGAATTCTCTGATACAGTTCTGATAGTGGTCAGGGAATCTGTCTAAAACAGTACATCCCAGTTTGTCTGATATGGGGGATCAGGGATTTTTCCTCCTTCATGTGTCAGGAGCAAGTAACATATTTGTGTCCATTGGCTACAGCTGTTTCTTTATCTCCTAGAAACTCATGGTGCACTGGCAGCTGACAGCTCTTGGACCAGCACTTTGAGTAGCACTGATCTGAAACATCCTTTTGTCTCTGTGAAAATGGCAGTATGTGACCTAGAGCCATTTGAGTCATGATTTCCTGACATATACATGCAAAACTTGTTCTTGAAGTTGTTTTACACCATATGGTTGCCACTTTCTGTGCTGCCCCATATGGCTTCTTGCACCTCAGTCTCAGTTGCCATGTGGTATCTTGCATGACTGTTGGGCTGTTAGTGGCCAATTGGCAACAGTAAGACTCTCAACAGCCTCTCTAGTCTAGGTACACCTTCCTTGAAAAATGCTCTCTTAGGATTACAGTGGTGGACTGTCTTGGACACTCAAAGACAAGCCATTGCAAAATATGAGGACTGACATCTCAGCTAAAAAGGTGAAGAAGGGGCTGGAGGAGATCGGCATTAACACTAAGAAGCAATGCTAACGGCTTCTGTGATATAAGAATTGATATGTAATATTTAAATGTTTCATGTTTAAGCAGGAGAATAGTCATGGGTCTAAGCTTCTCTATCAGTGTAAGAGAAGAAGTGGCTTGAAATCCACAAAATGTCAAGCTAAAATAAGTCTTAACACTGCTACCAGGTACCTCCTCTCCTTTCCCCTTTTTATGCTAAAACTGGCTATCACAGCTAGCTCTTTGAAAACATGAAAATTAGTAGTCATTTGGCTTGAAGCACTTCCTACATCCATCTTTAAAATGAGGGTTCTACAAAAATATTCCTATACCCAGTAACAAGTGCATCAGTTAAAGTTATTTTTGAGATTTTCCACTGTAATCTTCTGAAGAAAAGGAATGTTCTAGGTTCTTACCTTGAACACCTATGAACTGGGACTGTTTCTGATAGATTTCTCCCATACCTAACATGATCATATGCAGTTTATCTTGTTAATACATTGGTTGGATGTTTTTTGTATTGCATTATGTTCAAGAAAGGACGTGGGCACGTTTACCTTATTAAACATTCTGACATTGTGCATCTGACAGCATTCCACTGTAAACCTACAAAAGTATAGTTTTCATTTTCCTTTCTGTGTAGTGATCATAGGAGGGAAAAAAAGATGTACTCTCTTCCCTGCCAAAAACTAGGCTGCAAGTTGGGATTAAAGACAAGTCTAAAAACTTCACTTAATTAGCTGATAAACAGTGTAGCAGATCTCTTTTTAACAGTTCTTGGAAACTGACAACAGATACTAAACAAATATAATTTTGGAAAATGACTTCTGGAATGTGTTAGTTACTAATAGCTGAAATACATCTGTCACCAGAATGTGCTTTAAAGCTAGCAGCAGGGAGTCATTTGTGAGCTAGGCCGTGGTTCCAGGAAAAACAGAAGTGTCACCTGCTGTCCATCCGAGTTCTATAACAGGTTTGCAGTGCTTTCTGCTGGAGAGCAATAAAATATTGTGGAATTAGCATTTGGCACTAAGATGCGGCTGCTTAGGCTACTGTCTAGAACCCACTTTTCTTCATTGCAGCACAAAGGGAAACAGATTGGTCACCGATTGCCCAAGGCCATTCCTTGAGAGTGTGATGGAATCTCCCACCTTATGAACCAGTGAATTTTGCAACGTGCACATTCTGGAAACACATCTGAGCTTTTCCATTATATCAGAGTCAGCAAGACAGGAATAATTAGGTAGTTAGAAGTAGTAGTTCAAGCTGGCAGTAGTAGTTCCAGCTGGTTTTAGAATTATTTTGCGCTCAGGGCCATGGAGTCAGTCCATGGTTCTTTCGAGGGACTGCCCCCCCGGTCACCCAGGATGACCAGTGGTAATAGTACTTTGTTGCGGGGGGCAGCTCTCAAAGGTACAGTCTCCCTCCAAACAGCAAGATGTCCATATTCTGGTTCCTTTTCATAAAAATCTTGTCATCTGTTTTCCCTCTAAGGTGTCTGAGAGACTGAATCAACCGGGCGTCGCAATCGGCTTGGCGTGGACTCCCTTAGGTGGAGAGATCATGTTCGTAGAAGCCAGTCGTATGGATGGGGAAGGCCAGCTCACTTTGACTGGCCAGCTGGGCGATGTCATGAAGGAATCAGCACATCTTGCCATCAGCTGGCTACGCAGCAACGCAAAGAAATACCAGCTGACAAATGGTACGTGGAAGGGCACAAGCAGAGGGGGCTGGTGTGAGCTTCATCCCATAGGTCAAAGGACTTTCAAACATCACTGGATTTTGCTGCTTGCCTAAGACTGCAGTGGTGGAAGGCTTGGCAGTCACAGAACATCTTTGACAGAACACATTTAGCCGGATAAGCACTTAAGAATGTTTCCAAAAACATGAAATTACTCAGTTGATCCCTTAAACAGGGCAATGTAATAGTCAAGCTAATCAAATCACAGTACAACATAAGCACATTTGTATTGCATTTGAATTGTTTTCTTTGAAGACTTAAAATGAATGTGGCAGTGATGCAGGTGTTTGCTTTTTTTCCCTTCCCCATCTCCACCTCCTCTTCCCTTTTGCCACCACAGATTCCCCCCCCCCAAACTGAAAGCTGCCAACCACCGTTTGGAATGCAGGCCCTCCGGCAGGGTGGCTTTATTTATTTCTTTTAAGCACAAAAGACCAGGAACCACCACAGGTTTGAAATGTCCCTGTTGACTCCCTCTCCCCTTCTCTTTCTTCAAGCTTCTGGAAGTTTTGATCTCCTTGACAACACCGACATCCATCTGCACTTCCCAGCTGGAGCCGTCACAAAAGATGGACCATCTGCTGGCGTTACCATAGTAACTTGCCTTGCCTCACTTTTCAGTGGGCGGCTCGTGCGTTCGGATGTAGCCATGACTGGAGAAATTACACTAAGAGGCCTTGTTCTGCCAGTAAGTATTCTTTGCAGATGATGATATTGTTAAACCTTTCTTCGCCCATCTCCCTTCACCATCCCCCAGCGTTTTAATACCAGCTTCCATGACGTCTTCATTGTAAGGCACGTATCCAGCCTCGCCACCTTTCACTCCTAGGCATCCTCCTGCGTAGTTAACAGATTCCTGCAAAACTGACTTGATTTTTTTTAAAAAAAGCAAGATCTGCTTTGTATTAGAGTGAACTAGCTATCTCCTGGGGTAACATTTCCAAAAGAAGAGGCGATAATACTAATTTCTTACAACAGTGAGCTTAATTTTGTCAGATGCGGCTTAATTGGCAGACGGTGGCTGTATCATTGCTTTGTTCTCTGAGAGTTGCTAAAAGAAAGCAGTTTTTCGGCTGATTCAACCAGCGTGCTTTCTTCCGTCTTGATGACAGCTAGTAACATCCCAGCTCCCTCGTAAATATCACTGTCAAAAATCAGAAGTGCTAACTGTAATTGTCTAAACGTCCTTATTTCAGAGTATCTCTTCCCAACGTGAGAATCCATTCAAAACCTAGGGGGTGGGACAAAGTCATGTCAATATTTTCTTAGTGACGAAGTGTGGCATATGGAGGGTGGCTTTAGCTACGGTGGGAACTCTGCCATGTACATATGAATTATGTTTAGCCAGCCAATAACTCGCTGTAGGTCAGAGATGCGTCTTTCATACAAAGAAACACATGCTTGGTGACAAATAACAGCTTCTTTGCTGTTGCTTTTCAATATTCATTAATGCAACTTTTCCTTTTTGTATTTCTGCTCCCCAAAACCACCTAGTCTAATGGTTCTTAACATAGGGTCTGCAGAGCCCTCCCAGGGGGTCCATGAAGCCCTGCTGCTGGATATCAGCAGCAAGAGGGACCTGGCAGTGGAGGTGTGTGCAGCTACCAAAACTGCTTCCTCATTTGCAAACAAGGGAGCAGTTTGGGAACGCACACATGCCTGCCACGGTTTCCCTTTTATCAGGGACGTGGCAACAGGGGGTGTGGGAGCCGAGGGACATAGCAGCAGGTATGTGCACACACCAGAACTATGACTCTGGAGACCAAGCTTTGAATCCCCACTTACCCATAGAAACCCACAGGGTGACTTCAGGCAACTCATTCTCTCAGCCTCAGAGAAAGACAAGGCAACAAACCTTGGCAAGAAAACCTCCATGATAACTTCAGCTTGGGGTCACCTTAAGTCAGTTTTCAAAGAGGAGAGATGATGGCTAGAAAGAAGCTTCCCCATGTCAGCAGATTTTCTTGTTGCCTTCACGTCACTTTGACTTATAGCAACCCTGAGTGCCTGAGTGGGGATTTGAATCCTAGTCTACAGAATCCTTTAATAAATAAATATTTGAATATTTAAATAAATATTTGATAATTTCAATCTTGAGCTAAGTCTTGGAGGTCTCTGGCAGCAGATCATATTTATAAGGGGTCCCTGGTAAAGAAAAGGCTAAGAACTACTGACCTAGCTCATGCCAACAGGATGATGTCTGCAGCTGTAGCTCAAAGAAGCAACTTTTCCAGATTCTGTTTGTACATGGTGTTAATTCCACTTCTCTGTAGCATCCAGTAGGTCCTAAATTGCAGGCCCCACATGTATGACCTACAAAGCTGAAGACAGCCTCCCAAAACCTTGATGTACTAGTGTATGTTTTAATTGGGTTTTCGGTAGGAAATGTGCGGCCCTCCAGATACTTTGAGACTGCAGTTTTCATCAAGCCTAACCCACAGATGTGGAGGTTGATGGGAATTGTAGTCAAACAATATCTAGAGAGCCATATGTTGCGTAGTCTCTATGCAGTACCCAGTGCCTTGTAGTAGCTCATGGGCCTGCTTGCCACTTCTTCCACTAGAAGACCTGTATTCCTTTGCCATAGGAGGACAGTTCAGAAGCAGTCTTCGCTGTGGCATTCATTCTGATCAAGCAAACTGACACTTCCAAAAAGTGCCTTGAGACACCATGGGTTGCATGCAGAAACTCCCAGGTTCAGTTCCTGGCAGTTCCAGTTAAAATCAGAGCAGAGTTTATGGGAAAGAGCTCTGTACAAAAGAACAGCTTCCGGTCAGAGTTAGGATGTAATGACATAGATGGACAGAGATATTCCTGCTGCCCAAGTACTATTGATGCCTGCTATTAACAGAATGGGTAGCATGCTTGTGTTATAGTAGGATGCCTTCTAGTCTGCTTAATCATGTTCAGTTTTTGCACTTTTTTTCATTTTGTGTATTTTGCAGGTTGGAGGAATTAAGGACAAAGTCCTAGCAGCCCACAGAGCAGGTCTGAAGAGAATTATCATTCCTCAAAGAAACGAGAAGGATCTTGAGGAGATTGCAGCCAATGTACGACAGGATCTGAATTTTGTGATGACAAGCTGTCTGGATGAAGTTCTTAATGCAGCTTTTGATGGGGGATTTTCAGCCAAGACCAGACTTGATCACTTCAATAGTAAACTCTAAGCAGATTGACTGGGCTTGCCCAAGGCACCAAAGGCAAAGCTGATGCTTGCTTGGCAGCCTGTGAAAAACATGAGAAAGTATAAAAGGGGCAATACTGGAAGAATGATGTTACCTATGAAGTTGCTGGGAGTTTTTTGGGTGAAAAAAAAATAGTGGGGAAGGGTTATTCTTCCCTAGAACTGGTTCAAAACCTGCTGTCCCTTCTTATTGGCTGGCCCTTATATGCACTGTTGGGGAGCAATCCACAGATAAGATTTGAATGCTAAGTTCTTAATGATATTTGAATCCCCATTCTTTGGCTATGAAACAGTACACTTATATGAGGGCAGGATAGTAATAGCCAATCATTTGAGCCTCATTATGAAAGTAATTGCCTGTTAAATTGATTGTGATCCTGATTATTTTCTTCTTTTCAAAGAGCCTTCTGAGACTGTGGAGATTCTCTTTGCTGGGAGGTCAGAATTATAAATTGCCGTTCTTAAACTAGTGCCATTCACCTTTTTTTAAAAACTGTAAACAAATGTGCATAAATGAATTGCTGTAATATGTGGCTGCCCTAGGTATGGTCTTAAAAGTGTGTTGGTTATAACTTTATAACCTGAGAGACCACTGCCAAGTGCTGAGAGTTAGGGGATAGTATAGATTGTGGAAAATGAGAGTTCTTCCTTCTTTAGACAGTGACTGTATAGAAATCTTAGGTACCTACTACTGTTGATCAGCTTCACTTTTTAAAATTAATGTTGCAATCTTGTTTAAGATGGTGGAAAATGAAAAGAAAATACTTTTGTCTGCAATAGATGGTCTGACTAATTTGCCATGGATCTAAGTGTCTAATTTGGAAGCTGTAGTACTAGAAAGGCTTTATTTAGTGTCAAGTTGTGAATGTTAAGAGAACAGACTTAGAACAAAGAAACAAGGATACACAAGAGCCAGATTTCCTTACATGGTGGGCATAATGGTATGAGTGTACATCCTACAACAATTCACAGAAGTAAGGAAGAGGCACAGGCCTATCTAGCTGAAAGGGAGAAGATACTTGTAATATATAAAAAAGGGGGGAACTTACATGGACACAGCCTCAAGATGATGCCAACTTGCATTACAGAGGCATGCCTGAGCACAAGGTCGTTGATGAAGTACCACCTATTCTGTTTGTGTACACAGGAGACACAAAAGAGAATAAACATCTTTGTAGAGTGCACTCAACAAAACTGCCTTATGATATTCTTGCAGCAAATCTATTAGTTCCTGAAAGAGATCCCATCCTTGACAGATAAAACTTGGTTACTTAATATGGACAGTTGTCTTTGTAAATCCCATGTAATTAATGTTTATTGCATTTTTGAAGCACAAACTTTTCTTTAAAACATCCTGTTTCTCCAAGGCCACAGCTGAAGGAGCCCTGCAAGGTGGTGGTTATACATTAGCCCTCCATTTTCATGGCATTTAGGGGCACAACTCCCCCATGAAAGTGGGAAAACCACAACTAATAAAAAAATGTGAATTCTATTTTTTGAAACTGTGACCTTCTTTCTAGCAATCTCTATGTCCTCCAGCACAATTCTATGGTCAAATTCCAATGGAAATGGGTCACAAAATCATGCTAGAGGATCTAGCAATGCCTAGAGACATGTTTTCTGTAGGTCTTCCAACATGCCCTATGGTCCACTTCTGGTGGAGGTAGCCTATAGAGTTGCACTGGAGGACTTGGAGATTCCGAGAGAGAACATATCTTTTTCTGTGCAGGGGCAATTACAGTAAGATTTTTTTTAGTAATAAATTAAGCAAAACAATTTGCAAATAATCCAAGTCATGAATGCTGAACCCATGAAAGTGGAGGGCTGAGAGTGCATGCAACGTTTGTGACTATAATCTTCAGCATGCTGTTTTCTAGAAGAGTTTCTAACAGACAACTGTCAGTGTGACATGGAAAGCACAGTACTGTACTTACATCACATGAGGCTATTGGATTCTCATGATCAAGCAATAATGGTGTCAAAAATGGTGCTTGCACTGTTCCATAAAATGCAGGTTAGATAGACAAGTTAGAATACAGTAATATATTGTCTCCTATCAGAGGACTCCTATCTGGCTGTAGTTCTAGTCAGGAGGAACTTGATGGGTAATAGTACATAGAAAGCTTCCTTCTACCAAGTCAGAGTACTGGCCCATCTGCTAAAATAATAATAAATAATAAGTTAAAATACTCAGATGAGATTGCAGGTGTGTTTCCAGTGGTGTGGTGGTTCTCCCAATATTGTGCAGTACATCAAGGTCAGAATTCTACTTGTAGTCCAAGTTAGAGCAGACTTGTTGAATCAATTGTTCAGTGATGATTTTTGCAGAGAAACTCCTGTTAGTCAGTATGACTGTAAAAAGGAAAGGAGGGGAGGAATCCAGTAGCCCTTTTAAGATTATTTAGTAAAGCTTTTGTAGATTTCAGTCCACTTCCTCAGATGCACTGATGGAGCAGAATATGGAGAGCCACAGGTATTTAAGCTGTTGCATAGCTGGGAGGCGTAATCCAACTGTAACAGGATACAGAAAGATGCAGACTGTCACACTCGCCATAAACTTCTCATGAGTTGTGTAAGATGAAAGAGATCTGTCAAATGGTTCTTTGAATGATGAGTCAATTATGCAACTCCCACTGATTCAACAGGTTGGCTTGAGTTGAGATCACCTATTGTATTCAGACCAAAAAGTCTAAAACAAGTCATACAGCAAGTATGTGGGGAAATATTTCCAAACATAGTGCATGACACGCCTAGCAGCTTTGTAACCAACTTCTCCAAGGGTATATGGACATCTTGCTTTATCTGAGTGATACATCTGTACACGTGAAAGGCACTAGGTTAATTTATTTACAGTACAACTTGCAAAGTCCCACGTATAACTAGTGCAAACTAGAATGTTACTGAGTGTTTGCTTTTTGCTAAGCTGCAAGACTCCAGGCATTCCCTACAGACACCTAGTATACTTTAAAAGCTTGGATCATTTTCCACTGCATTTTATTTATTGCTCTTTCAGCTGTTCAAGCCCCCCCTGCCCTCCCCACACCAACCATGCAAGTCTATTCTGGTAATAAATAGCACAGGGCTTCCAAAGTCATAACCTTATCACACCAAGCGGAATTTGATCAATGCAAGATTGCAAGCAACACTGGTGGGTCAGTTATGCTCGAACAATTTAACACACCCACTGTTTTGTCTGTACACCAACACCTACAGACAGATGCTCCAGCTTGCAAAACTAGCCATATTTAAGTAGGCCAGCTGCAGTTCTCTCTCACCCACTCACAAAATAAGTTTCTGAAATCTTTCCATACAAAAATAAGTCTTTTAACATTTGGTGCAGCCCATGTACGTAGCCTAATTTTAGAAATAATTTCCAAACATTCCACGAAAGTAATTCAGCAATATTGTGTAATTAATTGTGAGAGCCTTTCTTCTTCTGTTGCTGCTACCTGTTGTCAAGTCGACTTTGATTTAAGGCAACCCTATGAAAGAGAGACCTATGAATGAGTCAACCTGTTATTAACAGCCCTCCTCAAGTCTTGCAGAGTCAAGGCCATGGCTTCCTTGAGGGAGTCAATCCACCTGTAAGGGGGTCTTCCCCTTCTCCTACTGCCTTCTACCTTGCCAAGTATCGTTGTCTTTTATAGCGAGTCATGTCTGCTCATGATATGTCCAAAGTACAACAGTCTTAGCTTAGTCATCTTTGCTTCTAAGCACAGTGAGGCTTAATTTGCTCTAGGACCCATTTATTTGCTTTCTGGCACGCTATGATAACTCCTTTAGACACCTGTTAAGACTGGGGCAGGCTTTTGCATGAAATCCACTAAATGTTCCACCTGACACCACAATCAGTAACACTTTTTTCATGGATTCCTATTATTTAGGCTGTACTGATTTCCTCTTACAAGAAGGAACTGTAATAAATGTGCACTGTAAATGCAGCTTCTGATGGGACTGTTCCTATTTCGCATGCCTGTCAGCCAGCTAGGTGTTGTCTAAGGTATTAGAACCTGTAATGGGCTCAAGTAAACAGGCCATTTCATCCTCCTGCTCCCACAACCTTTGTTTTCAATTTTTCTTTTCTGAGTCAACATTCCGTAGCTATTGGCTTTGTTTTCACTGGGTCGCTGGAAGCAGTGGGCGGTACTCCTTAGATTTAAGTATTTTAGTTAACTTCTGGAAAGCTCAGATTCCCCATACGCACTATTCCCTCCCCCTTTTCCCCCTCAGTGGCCTCATTTTGGCTCTAAATCAGGAGAAATAACCTAAACTTGGTAGTAGAGGGACCTACAATCCATTATGGATTTATATTCCTTTCCTTTCAGAAAATATTCACAATGCATATTATGCTGTAAAAAAAAATATTCAAAAACTGTTCAATACGAAAGCAGCATAGCTACAAAAGTTTAATAAGGCATCTGCATTGCTTAAAAGTGCAGAGAAGAATCTTGCAGGCTCTTCTCTAAAAAGCAGTTCCATAAATAAAGTATCCCTTTCTGAGAAAGCCCTTTGACTGGTACTCACCAAATAAATCAGATTTTAAAGGAAAGCAGAGCCTGAGGTTAAGACACTCCTGTATTTCCTCTTCTCAGCAGGCTGAGAAAGATTTTGCTAAAGGCAGGAGTATGTGAACTTTCTACTTACATTCCTCCAGATTAGAACATAACACCATTCCTGGTATTCTCCCTCCACTCTCTCCCTCTTCCTGTTTAATTTTATCATTCTTGATCCCTGTTCTATTTGCATTTGCCAGTGGGAGACACTTCCCCAGCTTGGATGAAGAGATGCATTCTGCAACTCTATTCCTGCCCTGCAAGCTTTGTGGGAATCCATGTCCTCCCACCCCCACTGCTAAGGAATGCAACCTTTTGTCCTCCTACTAGCAAGCTTGTTCTGGAGGCTGGTGGAAAAAAAAATTCTACAGGCACCCTTGTCCCTGCTAGAATGGGAAGCCACACTGTTTGAAGTTCCACAGCAAAATGCTTATGACAGGAAGCAACTGGGCAAGGCAGGAAATGTTAACAGGGAGATGGGGAGGAGGCTGTATTTCCTGATCCAACAGCAGTGCAAGGTCCCTGGTCAACAAAGCTGCTAATAAGGAGTTGACACTAGTCATGATGATATGCTTCTCCTCCACCCCAAGTCCACGGAAAAATAGGATAGTGATCTTGAGCCAGGCCAAAAAGTGTTCTATGGCAGTAGTTCTCCATCTGGCATCTTCAAATGTTGTTGGACTTCCAACTCTCAGAGGAATTTACAACCAGCATAGCCAATGGTGAAGGATTTGGGGAGCTGTAATCCAATGACATCAGGGAAGGCGCAGGGTGGGAACCGCCAGTTTATATGATCCCATATGGAAGAAAAGCAGAAAAAAAACATGTACAAGAAGGTCATCTGTTGTCTTCTTAGCATCCCCAAGAAGCTGACCTCAGCCTTAACGCAAGGAAGCACTTTTTCACCTGCAAACCTCTGGTGCAGAATAGCTTTCTCAACCTGGGGCTTTCCAAAGATGTTGAACTACATCCTAGCCAGTATAACCACTGAACAGAGATGATAGAACTGTAGTCGACAATGTCTGGAGAGCACCAGGTTGATGAAGGCTGGCTTAGGATATCCCTTATCCTGAGTCTGAAAAGCACCATCGTCATTCTAAGGGTTGATCCTACAACCACTTTCCCCACTCCCGGATTTTACCTGAAATGCAAATATTTTGACAGTACTCAATTCTGAATAGCAAAGTTTCCCTCTCATATTTTGAAAAAAATCAACCCTTAACACCTGCTGTGATGATCCTGAAGTATACAAAAGCAAGCTGGTAACTGAGGGCAGCTTGGAAATGTTCCTTTTTTAGGACTGTAAATTCTAAAATTCCTAAGCTAGCAGGCTGCAATCTTTAAAAAGTCACTTTTCCAAACTCTTGTGATTTACCAGAAATTTATGGCTGGCAAAAATTAAACTGAATTAAATTAAAAAACCAAATTAAATTTTAAAAAAATACAGTAATTAAAAATACAATTTCCAACATCAAGGAGCCAGCACTAAAACTAAGAACACTTTGAAAGTGTTAAGTAGGTGGAAATTAAACAGGCCTAGCAAGACATTCTTGGATGTATCTCATTCACCATAAGTCAAAGTCAACATGACAACAAAGAAAAAGTACAAAGCAAGGCAGACAAGATGACGACTTTTCCAGGCTGGTCAGATCAGAGACCCCTGAACTGTTTTTAAGGTGGCGGGGGGAGACACAACGTTGGCAGCAGGTTATTAATTTTAACTACTTGCAGGTATGTTTAGAAAACAATGAAAACATAGTACATTGCATTAAACAATCCTCTTCTATCCCTCCTCTTCCTCCAACTGAAAGTAGTAGTAATCTGAATACTACAAAAGCAATAGCAAAATAATGATCATTTAGTACATTTCTGACTAATAATTTCTGAGAGGGTTCAACTACATAGGAGACTTTGTGATCCAACTTTTGCTTGATCATTGGCGAGGAGGGGTGGATGGCTTAAGCCTCTCCTGTTGTTGTTTTCTGGAGTCCATGGATCAGCTGGCACCCATCAGCTGGGCTAGAATTAATGGGCACGGAAGCAAACAATCTTGTTGCATCACAAGTTTTGAAGAGACAACACAGAAGATTTTAGATACGACTGCATTTTGGGCCATCTTTAAAAGCCTCACTGTAACTGCAGCAAATTCAACAGGAAGACGAGGCCAGTTACAGAAACCGACAAGCACATTCTGCCTCCTTGGCTAATGGATGTGAATCTGAAAAGCGCCATGCCCTCCAACCTCACAGCCCTGTTCCAACTCTGTTCTTATGTGTCCTGTGTAAACAACAATCCAAGCGGCTCAAGAATGACAGCCACTTTCTTTTTAACACAACATCATGTGTTAGGATAAGAGTCTGAAAATAAAGGTTCTGCTAAAGGAAATAGATGGAATACTTTCCTTCCCACGTTGACATGAATTGAGGGCATCTAGTTCCCTTCCAAGTGGAAATTAAATGAAACTCTACCTAAATGAGATTACCTGGGCCCCAAAATGAAAGCTGCAGCTGCAAACTAAAACCCCCCCTCTCATATATGACATGGCCTACCAGCAACTCATACTTGCATCAAATGTTTCACATCCACACTTTTATTTCTGAACTGAGCCCAGCAAACATAACCAACACATTGGTATTACTTGCACATCTAAAGCACTGACAGAAGTGTAGGAACAAAGGAGCGTGACACTGGACAGTGGTTTTATTTATTGACCTCTCCCTCCCACGCTTCTGCAATTTGTTTCCTTCTTTCATTCTCCCACTTGTCTGACTTTCTGAATGTGAGGACTGCAACTCTTCACACTGCCACTAAAACACTGGACTATGAGTCTGGAGACCAGGGTTTGAATCCCTGATTGGCCATGGAAACTCACTGGGTGACCTTGGGCAAGTAATAGTCTCTCAGCCTCAACAGGAGGGCAAGGGTAAGCCCCCTCTGAACAAATTCTGCCAAGAAAACTCTATGACAGATTTGTCTTAGGGTGCCATAAGTCAAACCTGAAAGCACATAAGTTCTGCTGAAAACAGTTGGTCTCACTTTCAAGTAGGTATGCACAGAAGGTGGCTGCACTAACTTATTCACTAAAGCAGTCCATTTTCTTCATGAAGCATGGCACACAGGAGACACCCTGAAACTGACAATATTGTGTTAAGTTTTTATTTAATGTACCAATGTTACTTAACTCCTTTCAGTGGAAAAAGCAAACATCAAGCGTTAGAAGACAGCTTACTTGGGGATGAGGGGGAGAATGAAAAGCAGCACTGTTTCTTTTAATATGCTGTGTGCCTTAGCATTAAATCCAGACTATTTACATCAGAATGTTAAAAAATCATTTGTTAAAGCCAGATGTTACCTGTCTCTCAGACAGGTGATACACAACATTTGTTTAATGTGAACAGCTATAATCAGCATTTTATAATGACCAAAGCTTTAACAAGCATAAGGGAGAGTGGAAAATATGATAACTCAGAGACAGAGCATGTTGCTCAGTATACAAAAGATTCTATATTCAATCTCTGCCATCTGGGTGTTTTTCATATAGAGAACTGGGGAGGAGGTTTCCACTTGAGGCCTCAGAAAGCTTCTGGCCATCAGAATATAACCCTGGTAGGCTGGATGTGACAGCCACCAGGGCACGTTGAGTGCCTGAATGGGAAATTATCAGAGAATTCTATGTATAGTTCCTTCCATGGACTTCAGGATTCCTTGTGCATCACCTTGGGTACCATCACAAAAATCATGATACATCAGTGTCTCCATATACTACCTTGATATGGGGGAGGTAAAACCCTGGAAAAAGTAACTCAGAACTAAAACTGAAACCAAACTCTCAGAAGGTATCTGTTACCTGAAGCATGCAACCAACGATTTTACTACCACAGCCAGTCTAGTCACTATTCTGCATGGTCAAAGGTGCTCCCTAGGAAGTGTTTGCAGTGCCAGAGAACAGTGGGACACAATTATAGGAAACTGCACAGGTGTCAAGGGCCCTGGAGCACCCTGTCCAGACTGTACGTTGCTTCAATGATACCGTAAAATATACTGCTGCTGGTAGCAGCCACTCAGGTAAATTCAATAAAACCACCAAGATTTCCCTAGCCATGTATCATGCATGCTCTTCCTTAAAAGAAAAGGGGAAGGAAGTGGAGAAGATTCAAAGCTAGCCTTCATGGTTAATGAATCAAAAGTCACTTTAGCAAATCTTCATTTATATACATACATTGATCAAGTTACACCTTATCAATCAAAAGGCTTAACTGCAAACTGGCTTACCTTAGTGCAGCTGTTGATTTCATGTCTCCTTTGAAGTCAAAACTGGTTAGTACCATCAAGTATTCCATTTGCGCACCAGCAGTTCAGCAGATTAACAACTATGCATATAACAGAGCACAGCACCCCTCCCTTTAAAAAAAATGGTGTAATCTATGCCACAGCAAAGACATGTAGTAGTACTCCTCCAAGAATGCATCATAATTCTCTTTCACCCTTCCATACCTGCACTGTGCCAAGCGTATTTTGACATTCGTGCTAGCATGATGCTCGTCTGCCTCAGTTCATAAGCAAGTAGTAACAGAGATGTGGGAACCATGATTCTCCCAATAATATAGAACTGTAACTCTTACATCCTCCTCATGAATGGCTATTCTGACATATGGTTCTGGGAATCACAATCCAACAACATCTGGAAGGCAATATAAATCCCCGTTTTGTAGTAGTCAGTTTCTTCCTAGATCTCCATTGGAAGGCCATTCCTCCTCCTGAGCAGCCCAATTAGTTTCCATTCTGCTTTGACCCTCTTTGAGACTTCAAAACGTGAAATAAACACATTCAATATTAAAAGAATTTCCACAGTTCACAGCAGTTCTTCAAATCATTTCCCTCACCTTAGATAAGCTTTTAAAAAATGGTCCAAGTAAACCTGTGTAAACTGTGCAAAAATACAGATATAGTTAAGTGGCTTTTCTTTAAAACAAAACAAAGTGGTGATTTTAAAGAGTGTATGCATACACACAACACACAAAAGAGGCTTATTCTGAAAAACTGGTATAACAGCTGCTGAATCCCAGAAATTTCAACCATTCATGAGAGGAAGGCATTCAAAGAGTGAACTGCAAGATCAAAGTGAGATCCTTTCAACACTTCTCAGGTAAAAGAACAGGAAGCATCCTTGGATACAAGACCAAGCAGTTCCGAGCAATATTCCATTCTAGACAGCTTTCGTTCCATGAAGGGAAAAAAAATCACTTGAAGAGTTTGCAGTTTGCCAGGAATTCTTTTAATGACAGAATTTAAAAAAAGACCAAAAACAGCTTATTCCAACTGTCTCCTTTAAACAAATGGTCTGTATTTTATAGTTACAAATACTGTATATAGACAATGCCTTCTTGTACTGCACAACCAATAGATACAAGAATGACTTCAAAATGTCTAAAGGTCTCTAAAATTCTTTGAAACTGTGTCTGAATTTCCACTTATTTTAAATTAGAACATTCTTCAATCTGCAAAGTTATGTCTGAACTCAAAATACAATGGCATCTACAATTAAGAAGAAGCCTTTTTAGGAGTTTGTCCAAAAAAGTCTCACTTTAGAGACCAGCATGTTCACAAAAAAACAGCTGAATGAACAGCATCATCATCGAATGGACTATTGGAAAGAGATAGTGGGCTGCAATCCTACACAGAGTTGCGCAGCACTAAGTTCCACCAATGGGACTTATCTGTACTCTAACCAAAGGCAGGATTGTACCCCTCAAAAATGTTTCACATAACATAATGAACTATACAATTTACCATAAGCAATCATGTGAATCAGAAGATGACAGCTGTAATTTATGTCAAAAGGTCCAAAAAAGGGGGAAGCCTGAATTACAGAAAAGAAAAGTCGTTTATTTAATGAAAAACTTGAAGTTAATAAAAATTAGCAAATATACAGAAAATTTACACAAGAACAGCAGCAATACTATGTAGTGACTTACGGAGAAGGAGTAGAGAGAAGAAGCGGCCAGATACCCAGACCGCCTTTGAATGGCTTGTCAGTCAAAAGAAAAGAGCACAAATGAAACACAAAACAGTATCTGTTTCAAAAGTACAATTAATCTACAAACAAGTTTAGAATTATTTTACAGCACTTTTCGTAAAATCAATTATCAATACAAAAGGATGCCCATACGGGGTATATAATATAATATAATATTATATATATATATACACAAATATATATATATATATATATATATATATTCAGTGGTTTACTGCTGACTCACTTTAAATATATTAGTGTTATTACATGCAACTGTGTCCTGTACTTCCCATTAATTTGCCTTCATATATGTTAGCCTCTCCCTACCAAATGGTTCACATCTGGCAGTCAAAGATGTTTGTCTTGGTTGCCATGAAAGCTGAATGCAATTGAGTTCTGACTTTTTTTTTTTTTGAGACACTGGCCTGAAAACATTAGATTGCAGCTTCAACACATTGAAATTGTCACATTAATCCCTAAATTGCCATTCTCTGCAAAAAGCTGTGCAATGCTGGTGTCAAAGACTAGACAGTCACTATTCATAATGGCAGTTGCAATCCCCTCATGAATTGATCGAGGTGTTGCTTCCCAAGTCAATCGCCGCCTATGACCATTTAGCTCGAGGCGGTAGGCAAAATTTTCAGCTTGCTTCCGTGTTCCTATCAGCTGTACGATAGCAAAGAACTGCTGGTGACCATCATATTTCTCCTGTTTCTCCAGTACTAACATGAAGTGAAAACCAAAACAAGACTGCATCATAACCCAGTCCACAGCCCCCGGAAGATTAATGTCTGTAGCAAGGAAAACTATATCTTCTCCCTGTAGAGTTGTTATCGACTTATGCTGATGCATGAGATGGGGCATGACTGCATCCAGAGAGCCTTGCCACTTACAAGAAGCACCAGGGCATGGACACGAATAAGGCCTAAATTCACACAGCTCTTCGTGGTCTGCTTTCTCGGTGTGGGGTAAAGTTATCTCGCAGCCAGAGGAGGCATATTTGCAAGGAAAGAGTACAGAGTTTGCAACTTTTTCCATAGCCAAGTTACGAATGGAACCAAGTGGGCCTCGGCAGGTTGGACAGCACGTGAGCTTGGGACGACAGTTGCTACAGACAAGATGGCCACTTTGGCACTGCAGAATCGGTGGTAGTACATAGTCAAAGCACACTGGACACTCGAAAAGACTGGCCAAGTCATTGTTGGAAGCAGTGGTGCCAGTCAATGCAGGCACCCTCTGGGATGGTGTACACTTGGAAGTACCCGTAGGAAGTGCTGTAGCAGTCTGGCGACTCATTTCTGCGAGAAATGAAAAAACAATAAAATGAAATTCAGTGGAGACAAATACAAAATCTTACAGTTAGGTCACAAAGACCAAATGCACAGGCATAGGATAGGGTACACTTGGCTCATTAGTACTACATGTGAAAAGGACATGGGATTATTGTCAATCATAAGTTGAACATGAACTAGCAGTATGCATGCTATTTTAGCCTGCATTAACAGAAGCCCCACATATTCTGCACTGGCCAGGCCTCATATGGAGTACTGAGTTCAGTCCTGGGCACCTTGTTTTAAGAAGGATATAGACAAGTTGGAGCAAGTTCAGAGAAGGGCAACAAGGATTATGCAGTATGAGAAAAAAGCATATGAGGAAAAGCAGAGGAAGATTGACATGTTCAACCTGGTGGAGAGAAGATGGATATGTGTGTGGTATGACTGTACTCTTTAAATATCTCAAGGGCTGCCACAAGGAGGAGGGGGCAGGCCTGTTCTGTGATGCTCCAGAGAGTAGGACCAGCTCTGATCGTCTGAAATTAGAGGAAAGTAGATTTTGACTGAACATTAGAACTTATTAACAGTAAGAGCAGTTCAGCAATGGGACCAACTGCCTAGATTGGCAGTGGGGACTCCTCTGGACACCTTCAAAAAGAGTCTGGACAGTTACACACAGGGCATACTTCAGCTGGAGCTCTTGCACTAAGCAGGGGTTTGGACTACACAGCCCATGAGGCCTCTTCCAACTTGATTCTAAGACTCTAAAAGAAGCGCATTAGTTAAGCTGTCTCTGGAAAATCAATTAAAGCCTATCTTTTGGGGGAGATGGGGCAAGATCAACAGCAATGGGGTAGTATGAATTGTCGAACACACAAAAGATCTACTCCTATTGCTACAGTGGCTACCTTGCTAGCATCGTGTGCCTTCACACGGGGTTTTCTTGGCAAAGTCTATTCAGAGGGGGTTTGCTTTAGCCACTACAACACCTCCAAAAAAAAGCCCCAGCTACTTCTGCCCCCACCACCACCACCACCACTGGTAGAGGTGTACTACCAGTGAACATGGAAACAGCTACTAGGGCTAACAGCTGCTGAAAGACCTACCCTCCTTTAGTACAGCTGTTCCTCTTCAAGTTGGTAGGGGAAAGTTTAATGAGATCCAAATATTTTACCTGTACTGAAATCAATATATAACAGATTTAGTGTGTTAACTAAACATTTTCCAAGAATTGATGTTATGATGCTAACAAAGAAATATTAACTAGAGCTGGGATGCAAACATGTAGCTCTGTAGATGTTACTTGGCCAAGCTGCTCATCATTTCTCAACCTATGGTAACAGTTCTTTGCATTTTCTCTCTCTCTCAGGGTTGAAATAAAGAATCAATCAATCATTTTTAACCACTGGTAATACTGACAATGGAAGAGGCAGTCCAGTATCTGGAACGCTAAGCATTTCCCCACCTTGAAGCCGAGGTTATACCAAAATCATTTAAGGCCCTGGACTTTTCATCTTTTTAAAAGGCCTTTGCTGTGACAATGACCATTACTGCACCTAGTGTCAGTGAGTTCCATATATTAAATGTTTTAAGATGTAGTACTTTCTTTCATTTCTACTGCCAATCTACATCTTCTGCCAGTCACTTTCACTTGGTGAACCAATGAAAAGAAATCATTGTAACATTTTAAGCTGATGAGAAACAACCCCACCTCCCAATTTGTGCTGAAACATGAAGGTCACTGTTGATTATACACTTATGTGCTTTTATGTCCAACAGTGAGAGGTAATTGTATTTAATGGTGTCTGAAGGCAGCCAGTTTAAACAGAATATTAAAAATTATTATAGAGCAAATAGGGCATTAATAAGCAACACAGACATGGACATTTTAATAAGTCTGTGAGAATAGTTTCTAAGAACGCAAAAACCCAACAGTATTTCTTTGTGTGCAGCTACCATAAAACCTATGATTGCCACCGCACCCTAGACGGCACACATAGACATAAAACTGCAGCTGTAATTCATTTTGTCACAACTAAAACCAAAAACCTCGCACTTGCAAAAGCAACTGGTTTCAAGTTGGCTTGTTTTACTGCATATTTTACCCTGTGTAGAGAAACCCTTAGGCATTCAGAGCGTCCACTGCTAATGATGTCACAGAGAGATGGATGTTGCTTTCCAACATCACTGAATCAGACTAATTAGCAACTTGCTTAAACAGACACACACACACACACACACAACTTCTTTAAAGCATTTTGTGCTGAGGAAGAAACTGGCTCCTTGATAAATGCAAAAACTTATGCAGTACACCCCGGGCAGTGGTTAGCAATTTTACCAGGACATTTGCCTTACAAAAATCACTATCAGCTTTGTGACTTAGGAAGGCGAGCAATACTGTCGTGAGGGAGAACCAGAACATCAGAGAACTAGAACTTGATACATACCGGTACTATCATGAGAGGGATTTTTATATTTAAAGAAAGTTAATTTCTTTTTAAAACAAGGATACCAAAACATCAGTATGATACACTTTTCACACTTTAAACTACTTAGATTTGGTTGATCATATTATCCAAAATATTTTTTATATATTTTCAATCTAATGTGCCATCTGGATACACCGTTAGACACCTTAGAGAATACAGCTGTTGGAGATTTAGGCCATTTCCGCACTAGACTGTTATAGCGCTATTATTCCACTTTCAACATCCGAAGGAATCCTGGGGTTTGCAGTTTCAGGAGGGGCCAGCTGGAAAAGCACCATGTAAAGCACCATGTACACAGATGGCACTATATAAATTAATAGATGATGATGATGATACAAACATCTGAGCAAAGACAGCTACTGGGTTGCTCCGGTGATTATTTACAAATAGTAACACTTAGAAGAGCATGAGTAGATGGTGTCACCCTAGAAGAAGCATCTCTCCTTAAGGAATGACTCCTTAAAGTAGTGCCTGCTGCAATATGAATATGCATCTAAAAATATTTTTCCCTTAAGATTATTTAATGCTAATCAATACATTAAAACTGATGACTAACTAAGCTTTAAACCACACAGCAATGCAAACAAATAGATAATCCATTATGGAAAGATCCAAATGCTTATTCTGATACTCTAGCTTGTAAAACAACTACTTCTATATGTATGGCAAAAAGCTAGACATAATATGAATACAGCCACCTCAAACATTTCAATACTCATGTGCATCAATCTTTTACTTCTTGACAAAGCTACAAGTGCAATAAATACGTCCACCAAAAATAGCAAGTTTCTTAACTGTTGCTTTGGTCCTATCAGACCATTCAGGTATGAAAGACTCTTTGGGGCAGGCAGACTCATCTGAGAAATCAACGAGTTTACCAAACTATCATTTAGGCTTCACTAACACTAACATAAATCCTAAGTGATAATTTGGCAAATTCATTGACTGATTCCTCAAGTCAGTCTCCCTGCCCAAAAGAATCCTTCATAACTGATAGGACCAAAAGAAAGGTTAAGAAACTTGCTATTTTTGGTGGATGTATTTATTGCATTTAATAGAGTCATTAAGAAGCATAGGCTCCTGCACATGTATGTTGACATGAATGGCCTAAATAACCCAAAAGCACCAGATCCTGTCTGATCTTGGAAGCTAAGTAGGGTCAACCATGGCTAGTACTTGTATGGGAGACTGCCAATGAATACCAAGTGCTGTAAGATATATTTCAGAGGACGGAACTGGCAAAATCACCTTTGAGTATTCCTTGCCTAAGAAAACCCTGTGAAATTCATGAGGTCACCATAAGTCAACAGACAACTTGAAGGTACATGTATGCCCAATACTGACGTGAACAAAATCATATCCAGTGATCATAACCAACAATGTCCTGCAACAACTCACATTTTGCTAGTAAAAGTGAACCTAAAAAAGTGAGGTGGGTAAACCATTCTGACATTTTTTAAATATTCAAAGTAACACTGAGAATAATTATCAGAATGTGCCCCACGTCAAATTGAAAATTTGCAGCTGGTTCACCCTTTGGAACTGAAGTTTACGTTAAAACATGTTAGAACAAAAGTTTCATGATCATTTGAACCAAGTTTGTTTCGGGAAATGTGTTCTCTTTCCATATTGCCAAAGTTCTGCCCCATCTGACAGGGACTGTGGCCACTAGACATTAAGACCTAACCTTATTAACTTCTTTAGTAAGAGTATCTACTTTCCTGTATTATATGCTTTAAAATTACTGTGGGACCATTCATATAAACAAATTTTGTCATAAAAACTAAAACCTTGAAACCTATACACTAAGTAGTCTCTGAACAGAGACAAATGAACTGCAATTCAGTCAAGAGTGCCAAGAAATCTCCTTTGTTTTCTAAGCATCAGATGACCAACAATTAACATACGAGAATCCCTTTCTCCACCTTTGCTCTGCAAACCTATGCCTCAATATAAGCATGCCTGTTAAAATATGAAAGTTCAATTTTAAAAACCCAAGCAGTGCTTGAACCAATTTAAAAAATTAACCATAACCATTCTTCAACTATAGTTGTATTCACGTTAATACTTTGTCACTAGTAACAGGTAGTCAGCCCCATCACTCTAACGTTTATATTTTGCCATAGATAATGTCATGTTAAATAAATCTTATTTTTTATAAGCACTGTGATGGAACCAGAAATAACGGAAGAATACATCCATGTTTAAATTACTGCCAAAATCCCAAATAATTGTATATTTTCCAAGTGGAAAGAGCTGAAAACCTTCTTTCTCGTTATAAGGAGTTGATGAGCAACCATATAGTCTCTGCAGCATAAAGCAGCAACTAACTGGGGAAAAAACCAGGAGTAACTGTAGTGTGTAGATGCTACTGAACTGAAAGAATGAAACCCGAAGGCACCATAGCAACACAAATAGATACTGAATGAGATATGCATACTTTTGTGGTAACCACAATATTTCCTCTTCCTCCAAAATGCACAATTTTATGTTCTGTTGTTGAATAGTTAATAGCCTTCATTTGTTGTGGAATCAACATCAGGCCCAACTTTTGACAAAACTATCAATTACAAGCTCAGATTTTATCTTGTGGTTCAAGTATGTATAAGAACAACCTGAATGAAGCTGCCATCAACTTTTGCAACACAGGGGCAAAATAGTGGGAAAGAGAGGTTTAAAAAAAAGGGATTCAAGTCAACTTTCATACTTCCTCTATAACCTGCTACATTAATTCCCAGAGAAGAAGCAATGTTCAAATGAGCAAATTACTAGTTAGCAACAGCTGAAGTCAACCACACAGCTATTTTTGTGGACAGAAATCTCTACACAAGTCTCCAGAAGCAAAATGGATGAACATCAGGAGGAGATATAGATATACACAAAAGCCTATTATTCTGGGCGGAAAACAAATCTCCATACAACAAAGAGAACCGGGTAGCCAGTGAGTCACTACTCTTAAGTATACTTTGTGAATCGTCCCAAAACACAAGCTACAGGGTGTGGTAAGTGTGGGATCCTTTCTCATCATCATGGAGCCTGTCAGATCCTGCCCAATCCTGAAACAGATCTAAAATCTTCAGCAGCCTGTAAGTGCATCTGCTCTGACGGCATCAAGACTTCCCTCCATAACCAACCATTACAAGAATCCAGTTTAGTCAGCAATCATGTGAGAAGCCCGGCTACTTTGTTCCTTCTCCCCTGCATGCTCCAAAATTCCTGTGAGCAAAATACTTTTAGAACATGTGCTGTCAGCATATGAGGGGGGGGGAAGGCATCTATTGTGCCTTGGCACTAGAAGACAGTCAGGTGCAAGCAAAGGAAGGGCAGTCCCTTGTCTTTGTGTTTCCCATTTTTTTGACAAAGGACAGCAAAGCAAAACATTGTAAGTCAGATCTATACTGGGTAGGGTTTCTGGAAGCAAGCAATATTCAGATACAAATCAGACTTCTCTGGCGTCATATAGGTCAGACTAGATTCCAGGGTGGTGTCATCAGAATGTAATGGAATGTAGAATGGAAACAAGACAATGTGGAAATTGTCAACACCGTGACACTCTTTGGTGGTGGTAGTCATTTTTGCCACTTTCCAAACATGCACTGAATTTAAAGAAAAGTAAAGGTACAATCAACAAAACTAATTCTGCTACACTTCTTAGATTTTACATAAAGGAAATTACCAGTTGGTCTAAGGGCTGCAGGATCAGCTCTGCTAGGAAGAATCATCTAGAGACATTTCTGCTACCATGCCAAACAAGAAAGAGTGCATGCTGGCGAACCCCAGGCGACAGCAAACTCTTAATACGGAGATGCAGATTCCGGGTTAAAGAATGGCTACCTTTTCTTTTGCTGGCTTTATTTCCTGGCAAACATGTATCGAGGACTCCTTTCCATGCATATAGAAAACCGAAGGCGGATTTCCCCGTCATGAGGAGTAAAAGAGCTCATTGCGTTTCTCCATAGAAACAAAAACAACCCACAACAGAGGCCACTCCCGGAAACTCCCAAGGCAGGAGACCGCCGGCCCGAACGCGGCACCCAGGAGGGGGCACCAATCCACGCGAGGCAGGCAGCTCCCCGGATACGGCGAGGGCGGGGAAATCCAGCTCCCTTCGGCTGAGAAAAGTTTCCCAAGCGGTCCGGAGGGAAAGCGGGACCCGGGAGCCAAGCGCTCTCCGATTCGATAGATCCTCCCGTCCAGCAGGGCTCCCTGCGAGGGACCTCGGACTTTCCAGCCCGCTCAGACGACTCCTTATCCTGAGTGAGTCTGACCGGGCGAGGACGGCGCTCAAGCGCAAGGAGGAGGCGCGCAATCGAAGGCGAAACGAGCTGCGTCCGGGGCCCCACAGCCTCTGGCTGCCGACAGCCCCGCCTCCCGCCCGCTCTTGCTCTGCTCCAGCTCCTCGCAAACAGCCGGGCAGGGAGGGAGGAGGCGGCGGCGTCCCGCCTCGGGACGGAGGCGGGCGAGAGGGCGGACCCGCCTCCCATGATCAGCCGGACTCCGCGGGCAGCCAGCTAACGCCAGCCTCCGTCAGCGCAGGCGGCTGCTTCGCGCAGCAAAGGACGCGCCGGGCAGCAGACGGGCTGGGCTGGGCCGGGCTCCTTCCCTGCCACGCACCGCCGACCCGCCTCACAGCTCGCCTCGGAGGCGCTCCCGGGCGAGACCCCGACGCCCACCCGCCCCGGCCGTCTCCACGCTCAATGTCTACCTTTCCTGCACGGCAGGGTGAACGCAGACCCAGAAAGCGCCGGCTGGCCCGAGTTAAAACGCACGGCCTCGATCCAGCGGTCCTTCAGGGCGAGATGTCGACCTCTTTCTCCTAAACATTCCAGAGCTCCGCGGCATTAAAGACGCAACTTCGATTCACACGAAAGCGCCTTCTCCCGAGTCAGACCAGCGATCCGCTCGTTCGGGAAGCGTACAATGCCGCCTTCGAGGCTAACCCGGCCACGATTCTCCAGGGTTTCTCTTCTCCCAGCTCGACCTGGCCCTCTCAGCGGCCGAATCCGGAGTTTTTTTGCCCAGCACGGCGTGCGCTCAGCCTCAGAGCCCCGGACCTTCCCATAAAAGGTCACTCTCCGAACTAGGAGGACTACTGAACAAACGGAAACAAAAGGGAGCCATCACGAGCAGTGCTCCCCCGCCTCCCGTGACCCTGCGGACGCCAAGGGAGGGATCCGCTGAGCAAAGGGGCCGACGAAATTCCCGAAACGGTAGTTCGCCCCAAACCCAAGGAGCCTGCCCTCTGGGGACGCAAGTGGTCCTACGCTCCGCAGCCAAAGGGAGGGCCCTTCCCTCCACAAAAGGCCAGGCATGGCAGGGAGAGCGACAGGACACCGCGATGACACACGGAGGAAGCAGCTGCAAACTCTACAAGTCCGTGGATACACTTTTGACTGCTGAAAGCCTTCCAGGAATTTATATGGATAATTAAACTGTGTAAAAAAGCAAAAAAAAAAAAGGACAAAACAGCTAACAGAACATGGACCCAAAAAGAACAGGAACATAGGCCATTTCCACACTAGCCTGTTGTAGCACGATGATTCCACTTGCAACATCCTATGGAATCCTGGGGTTTGCAGTTTCGGGAGGGGCCGGCCTCTATAGAGTTGGAAGAGACCTCAAAGGACATCCGGCCGGCCCCTCCCGAAACTGCAACCCCCAGGATTCCATAGGATGTTGCAAGTGGAATCATCGCGCTGCAACAGGCTAGTGCAGAAATGGCCATAGTCAGGATATGAGGTTCTTTATTCTTACACAGTACTTGTTTAAGGGGAAGTCCAAAGTCCTTCCAAACAAAGCAAGGGCCTCCTGCCTCCCTCTTTTTTGTGCATGTGTGTCTCCAAGCTGCCTGTCCAGGTAAGGAGACCCCACAAGGAATACTCAGAAGTGGTTTCGATAATTCCTTTCTCTGAAATATAGCCTAGGGCACATGGCATTCACTGGTGGTCTCCCATATAAGTACTGGCCCTGCTTAGCTTCAAAGATCAGACACGATCTGGTGCCTTTCGGGCCTTTACTTCCCAAGAATGGCCCTGGTTCCACAAGAGGGCCAGAGGCATTCTAGGAAAGAAAGATATGGTGGATATCAATGCTACATGTTGAAGTCCTGGTCACCTGATCTTTTAAAATTTAAATAGCCTCATGTATCAGCAGATGAAAGGAGAGGTACACATATTAGGCTGCACTGCTGACCCCCACTCTAGACGAGGTCAAAAATTATTGTACTAATTTATTTTCCACGACAATACAAGAGAAATGGAGAAAACAGAAATGTCTCCCAAAACAGGAGCAATTTGACTGCAATCTCTCCCTGCCACAGCACAGACATCTGCCTCGATGAAAACGCAGATGGGCACAATACTATATATTGTTGTTGCTGCCGTGTGCCTTCAAGTAATTTCCAGCTTATGGCGGCCTTAAGGCGAGCCTCTCACATGGTTTTCTGAGGACTGAAAGTGTGTAACACACCCAAGGTCACCCAGTGAGCTTCCATGGTGAGCAGGGAATTGAACTCTGGTGTCCACCAGGTCATAGCCTCCAGCTCTCAAACCACCACACTGTACTGCCTCTCTGTAGATGTTGTTGTTGTTGTGTGCCTTCAAGTAATTTGTGACTTATGATGAACCTTAGGTAAACCCATCATCATGAAGCCTTCTGGGGGCTGAGTGTGTGTGACACACCCAAGGCCAACCGTTGGGTTTCCATGGCCAAGCGGGGAACTGAACCCTGGTCTCCAGTGTCAGAGTTTAACATTCAAAGCACTACACAACGCTGGCTCTATGTATTTCCGCCAACTTTAAATTATATGTTTTATTTAAGATTATATGTCAATCATTTTTCTTTCAAAACACTAACAAACACTAATAAAAAGGCTAATAAAGCACCGTAGTTTATGTTACATATTTATTAAAATATTTATACCCTGCCCTATATCAAGAGATCACACGGCAGTTTACAATATCAGTAAGACAGTTTAAATAAGCCAAAAACATTATTAAATAATGAGAGTTAAAAATAGATTCAAAAACAGTTAAAAGCTTTAGAAACTATAAATAATAGTCCTTGGTTGCCCAAAGGCTTTCATGAACAGCCAAGTTTTAACTTGGCACCTAAATGATAAGTGTTGGTGACAGTTGGGCCTCCAGGGAAACAACACTCCACAGTTAGGGTGCCATGGCTGAAAAAGCTTTCTCCCATGTCTTGACACACTGCGTTGACATCACTGGTGGGACATGGAGGAGCCCCTCCCCGAGATCTTAATCCTCAGGCAAGTATATATTGGGAGAAGTACTCTCTTAAATATTGAGGTCCCAAGCCGTTTAGGGCTTTAAATGTCATCACAAGAACCTTGAATTCAGACCCGAAATGTACTAGCAGCCAGCGCAATTCTTTTAAGATGTTTTCTATATGATATTATAATTAGCAGTTGAGCTGCTGCATTTTGCACTAGCTGCAGCTTCTGAGTCTTCTTCAAGGGCTGCCCCATGTAGAGCACATTACAGCAGTCTAGTTGGGAGGCTACCAGGGCATAGCTAAGTTATCTGTGTCCAGGAAAGGATGCAGCTGGTGCACCAGTTGAATCTGGCACCAAGCAGTCCAAGCCACAGAGTCCAATTGGGTCTCCAGTCACAGGGATGGATCTAGGAGCACTCCAAGCTGCGTACCTGCTCCTTCCGGGGGAGTGCAGCCCCATCCAGAACAGGCTATTTACTCAAATCTGGACCCCAGAACTGCCAATTCACAGAGCCTCTGTCAGCTTCAATCTACTAGCCCTCATCCAACCCATTACAGCATTCAGGCACTGGTCCAGCACCTGCACAGCCCTAGTTGACTCAAATGACAAGTTTAGTTATATTTGAACAGTCCAAATACAAAAGTCTCAACCACAATAACAACAACAATAAAAATGTATGCATAACTGTATTAGAGCATGGGAGCAGGTCTTAATCCTCCCCAGGACCCCAGAAGGTCCCACCATCCCATTTTCACCCTTGCTTTCCCACCTATCAACCAAAAAAGTTTTTTTTAATTGCTTTTACCAAAGGGATACAACTGGCCATTTAACTCGATTTCTCAATACCTCTTTTAGGCCCATACAGGATATTTTAACCCCATATGGATTTTTTTTTTCAAAACTGGGAGAAAAAAGGCTCAATGGTCTTAAAGCAGACAAGGAGGTGGGAACTGGGTGAAATGGCCAATTAAGCCCCCTAGATTTCGTGGGGTACAACTGGCAATAAAGGGGGAAATGCAGGTGGCACAAGGAAGCTTCAAGTGTGGGCTACATGCAACCAGCAGGGTGCACTTTGCACAATTCTGTGTTAGATGAAAACAGAAACTTACAGTGAAGTGAACAACCAGCCTATTTACAATACAAGTAATGCAGCAATGCCTTTCAAACAACCTGCAATACTTTAATCTGTAATAAAAATGCTACCAAACTACTGCAATATTTTTTCCTCACTTTTGCACATGGTATCCACAGATGGGCTAAATATTCTATCAATAATTGTGATGATATTAAATAAGTAGTCTTTGTTCACAGAGCTTAGAAAAATACTTGATCATCTAAGGTGCCAATGCATGACTTGAAAAACTCCCTTTCAGTGTATACAATAGACTGCATACACATTACAACTTTCAACCATATTCCCCTCCTACCATAAGCATTTTACTGTGATGGGACAGCTTCTGAAGTTTTCCCAACATTAGAGGAAGCTTTGCTTCCAGAAGGAAAGAATTCAGAATCCCACTGCACACACACTTCAGTGAGCAGTCCTTTGGACTGTGACCAAATCTAGCCAACTAAAACATATGAAGGCCAGCTTCTGACATGAAACCACTAATACTGTTTGCAGACTAAAATAAATCTTCCAACTATCTGTCCATCTGAGAGATACACAGATTTTTTTAGATAGAAGAAAAAGATTTAGGAGTTCCCACAAGTAACAAAGGATGTTGTTTCTACTGCCAAGAACAACAGTCCAACAGGGTGGGCAGAGTGAAGTGCAAAAGGTACCATAATCCCCCTCTTGAGGAAATGGCACACAATCTTTTCCTAACTGGGTTAGGAAAAGATCATGAATGAAACCCTGGAAAACTGATGGCATCAAGTGTTGACAGTACTGAGCTAGTATAAGACTCAATACAAGGCAACTTTCTATGTTCTGAATGTAACATGCAAGAGACAGTACATCTACTTGTACAAGACAAGCAACCAATTTTCATCAATCCTTCATACCACTGCACACTCACACCTCATCCCTGTTAAGGTTGCAGCAGTACTTTGTGCTAACGCAAAGCCAATATGTACTAGGATTCCTTAACTTCACAGGAAAAAGTATACCAATCTTTTCAAAGAAAGCTGTAGCTTTGTCCATCCAGTTCTTGAACACACTCTGACGTGCTGTTGTTTTAACAGGGAAAACACTTTTTCCAGTTCTTAATACAAAGTTTGTGATGCCTTTAAGGCTCTTCAACATGATGAATCTATTCTGGTATACCTCTAGACATAAGGTGCGGCAAAGTCTCCATATTATTATAAATGGCATCAGAGTGTTACAATATGATTTCCACACAACAAAAAGACTGAAGCCTGGCTTATTTAAAAGTAAGCTAATTGAAAAATTCTAAGCATTCTCCAGAATGATACTTTCTTAAAGAAAACATGTTTTCAATGCAAATAACATGAAATACAACATTTCAATTCTCAGTATGTGGACAGATCCCGAATACTGCAAGTGTTTATGTAGTAGACTAATAGGTCTAAATTATCAGTTTACATGATGCGAGAAGTATTTACTTCACCTTGCATCATTGTGATAAACACACTGACGTAACAGCAGACACAAATCAAAGTAGCTCTTGGTGACTTCTAAACTCATAAATGCCCTGACCCACCATCGATCACGACACATACAATGGGATAAAGAACAATTCAAATCAGGACCAAAACATACAAGATTCCTCCTGGTTCAGAATTCTCCCCATGCATGAGGTTTACCGAAGTCTGCGTGTCTACTGGAAATAATACATTTTTCCCAACTGATCAATTTGGTAGGCAGTAAAAGGTACAATGGTTAACACGTTGCTACATGTCAAAGTTCCCTGATTATGCCCAATTAAATACAAAAGTATCTATGACCTGGTGTCATTGTCACATCCTCTCCAAATAATCCTGGAAAAGAAACTATTACAAGACTGCAAATATAATCTCTCAGTGATTCCCAACCTCTTTACAAACGGCAGCTCTTAAGATTCTGAATTGGTTTGCACACAGGGTACCATTTTATATATGCAAACTTTCAACAAAAGTGTTGATACTAACCATGCTTAAATCAAAGCAAATTTCAATATGCAGTTGGCCCTCCACATTCACTAGGATTAGGGGCAAAGGACCCTTGCAGAAGTGGAAAAATAGCAAATATCAAAATGTGTGTATGTGTGCCTGTGGGAAGGCTGCTGAGACTAAGTGGGGAGAACGGGCACCCAGGGTCCAAGCCAGGTCATGGAAAGGTGAGCGAAAGTGATGGGTCGGTATGACGGCCCTATACCTCCTTTTTTGCCAATCTCCTTCCTTGGGAGTGGGGGAGACATTGGGAGGGGGTTTGCAGTGTTGAGAAATTGGGCTGTGAGCCATCCTTAGCTGGCCAGACAGTGGCTGGCAGAGGAGGAGGAGGACCAGAGGTATTTTTTTAAAAAGAAGTTGCATGGCCTAAGAGGGAAGGTTCCCCTAGAAAAGAAGCACCTCAGCTGGGGAAGAAGGGTTAAAGAAGCTCACAAATAATCAAATCTGTGAAAATCAAATCCTATCTTGACTTGGAAATAGTTAAGTAATGTACTGCCTCTTTTTTAAAAAAATCAAAACTATGAAAACCTCAGCTTCCCAGCTCTTTTTTATTTCTGCAAGCTTCTAACTTAATACCTAACTTAAGAAGCACCACTCTAAACTATTTTAAATATCTGAGCTTAACATGTGCATTTCTTGGTAGCTTATGGTCTATCCTTGAAATCTACAAATGAAGCTATATATTCTTAGCTCTGGTGAACATAATCAGAAATGAACTTGTAAGAACTAAAATTTTTGGATTAAATTCTGATTACTTATGTACCTAAAAATCAGAAAGATCTTTTTCAGCTGCATACAAGCAGCACCTAGAAACTCATGTTAACTTTTCAAAAATTTAACACAAAGGATTTGGATTTTTCATCTAACATAATTTGACTATTAGGATAAGAGGCACACTCTCATTTTTATGAGCTTCACACAGAGGTCTCCTTTGGGGCATACACCAAATGAAAAACATCAGAATTAAGGAAAGAGAGCAGTGCAACACATATGGTTCCATAAAACAATCAGGGTTTTAAAATCTGAATCAAAATGAGATTCTCAAGAGGGTTTTACATAAAAGATGTATCAGTCTTCACAAAGACAAATACAAGCTCTGAGCAGATAAAAAGCTACTTAGTGTAACCACAGTTAAAACAGATGAAATGTTGTTCTGCATTCTATCATAATGAAGACTGCTGCTATGTTCCTCACAGTGATAGACAGATCTAAAGAATTTATGCAACTAGCTGAATGCCCAAAAGGTCTTTGGACTTGGATTCCCTCCTCCCTGAACCAAACACCAGTCTACTGTGCCACACAGCAAGTTTTTTTTAAAGAATGTTTCAAAAGGAGCTTGCAATAATAGGACGCAGAGAAGGGTTCATTGTTTTTATAAAGAAATCAGAAACATCACCGGTCATGTAAAAGCCATTAGGCTCATAGCTAGAAAGCATTCTAGATCCCAGTTATATTGTTCTATGCCCATTTTAAGACACCATAAAAATAGAAAAGGGACCTATCTTTTAGAAGCTTGCAGTTTAGGAAATACTTAACACTGAAGGGCCATAGTACATATTAAGCAGTATCTCTATTAAACTAATCTTCAAGTAAGCCTCCTCATAGCTCAGCACCCATACATGTGGCACTAGAGCAAGCTGGAAGGAAATCAGAAGCACCAACAGATATGGTAAAACAACAATCCCCTCTTCAGCGGTCAAAAGCATATTTGTTATAACTTAGCTAGTATAGAGAAAATATTTCAAAGGCCACACTGATTCCTGTGGCAACTGCCGAGGAACACACACATAATCTCTAGACAAATACTCTGTTGTAATACTGGTTGCTTTAAAGAGGTGTTAAATATTATTTCTATTTATATGGTGATTTACTATAAGCGATCTGACAATAAACAATTACAATTCTTTTAATTTAGCCTACTTTGGAGACAATGGTGACTAGTGAAATTGGTACGAGGGCTGCTAACCTGCTAGTGTGTGTGCATGTGTGCCATCAAGCTGCCTGTCAACTGATGACAAGTGAATGAGTTTTAGGCACCCCTTAATAACAAGCAAAAAGCACCACTACAAGCCCATCTCCACCTTGAAAAACTTTCTTCCACATCAGTCTAGAGTAGCCATTCTCAAACGGTTTTTGGGCCATAGCTCCCTTAGGAGCTCTTCTCAGGTTGCAGAGCCCCTGTCAAACAGGGATACACAATGGACAGACAGAAAATCATTTGTTATTAAACACCACAAGAACTTGAACATTCCAACATGTTGGACAAAACTTTTTTAAAAAAAAGACCATGAAATTAAACATCTATCATGCTTAATGAGCTTGGTGCTCTCCTGCAAGTTTATGATATCAGGCTCCAAATTAGACAATAAAAGTCAGAGGTAACCTCTCGTTACAATATCAATTCTGTTGTTGGATTTTGTCAAGGAAACCGTCAAACAATGTGTTGGAAAGATATTATAAATAGGAGGTAAACTACTGACTCCAGTTAAGGTTGCTGCTTGGGTATTTCGCTAGTTCAGTTACCAGGGCCTCCATAAACCCTTGGGGTTCCCCTTCTCACAGTTTTCAGTTTGTGACCTTTCCTCAAATTACGCTCAGGTCTCCATATGGCCCCCACTGAGAATGGCTGGTCCAAAAGCTGCTCCAATAGCACATGGGTGGATAGGATGGCTATTTTATTATGGTCACAGAGCAGCACAAGAGCTATAAAATCCAAATAAAAACACATATAAATATACAAAAGGACAATCATTAGCCTATTTTGTGTTTATACTAGAGACTTATGTACTGAACTTATTTTGCCAATACATCACAAATATCCAGGACGTTCAGAACAGTTATATATTTTTTGCTGTTTTCAGATACTAATCCTATTATAACTTATAAAGTGGTTAAATCTTGTGTGACAACAATTAAAATTCATTGGATAATGACCTGCACCACAGATTAGTATAATGATTGTCTAGTTGGGCTCTGTTAGGACTAATTGGGTTCTGTTATTTGACAGATAAATATCTACCTATATTTGTATCCTTTTGTATATTTATATGTATTTTTATTTGGATTTTACTGCTCTTATGCTGATCTACGACTGTAATAAAATATCTATCCTATCCTCTTTTTGGGGAAAAAACCCCACATGAGTGAGTACAGATGATAAGGGGGGGAGGGCATCCTTTGTTCTGCTTTTCTCCACAACATAAAATCAAGGACTTACCAAATTCACAGAAAAGGAAAATTTCACCAGCTCCAATACTGTCAACAGCTAGAAGTATTTCTTCAGATTTGTGGGCAATTATAAATTACATTTGAAGAAATATTTAAATCACTGGACAAAACCGGGCTCTCTATGTACACTAGGAAAAATGTGGAAATCTTCGGGAAAACTGGAGTATATGCAAAACTTTAATACCAGACCTATCTTTATTTTATTATTTTAGCATAAAACTTCATTTGTAGCATAATCAAAAAAGGGGGCTGGGAGCCAACTCTCCCCCCCAAATGCTCATGGGCCATATCCATCCAATGGTGCAGGAAAATACATTTTTGGTTGGATACAAGTCACCTAAAAACCTAATCAAATCAAAACCTTCTGGAAAAGTCACATCCCTGAACAAGACTCACTCTGTCACTTTCAGATAGGCACATATAGAATCACAGTCTCAAAAGTGCTACACATTCTACACAACTTAAACACACTGCTTAGTTTTTGCTGAGTAACAGAGTTGAAATCACTTTTTGTAGTAAACAAAAGATCTGGACAGATCTCTCAGTATTACAGTAACGCAGGAAATCTGGACACTTAACATTCCAAACATTCAACTACTGTATAATGTTAAGTTCAATACCTATTATAAAGATGTTACATAAAAACCTGTATACCTCCAATATGAATCTGCTTGGGTTTGGCGATTTTGGGAGAGAGTTTTGCTTAGTCCTACCATCATCACATGTTTGGGGAGGACAAAGCAGGCAGCCTTTTTGGTACCTGCTCTCAGTCTATGGAATTCACCCCCCCCATGGGAAACTATGTTGCCCCTCCTTCTCTTTCCATCAACAGGCAAAGACCTTTCTATTTACCCAGGCCTTTGAATGCTAATTGTCTACTGCTGAATTTTTTTTTTATTGAGGAGTACTGTATTTATATTTTTATCATTATTAATATAATTTATCTGTTTTAAACTATATTTTGATGTAATTGCTTCTAAAAGTTTTGTACCATCTGTAGTTTTAACCATATATTGTTTTAACTCAAATCTGTGAGCCCTGTTGGGTCTCACATTGGGAGAAAGGCAGGATAACAAATAAATCTATACTCAAAATGTGTTCTAAGTAAAATCTTGTCTTAAAAAGCATATCATTCATTCCAGAAGAGAAAATAAGAGGTTTCATTCCCATTATCTACCAAAATTACTAGTTCTTCCATTGAAAGAACTGTAAAAGGTCACTGGGGGAAAAACACTTCCTCCTTTCCACACTATGCATTTATGTCTGTTCCTGGGACACCTGAGTACAGGCAAAATGTGTTATAACTAATAATAATGTTATAAATCTGGAGTTGGAAAGTCAGTCATCCTGATGAGGTGTAGACGAAAGGAATTAAAGAAAATTGCCTTATGATTAGGTATGAGACACCATTACAAGCCTACCCACTAATCTGAAAAAGACTTGTTTTGAAACTGGTTGCAAGTAGGGAGAGAGGCTGAGCTGCTGAGTTATAGGTTGAGAGCATCTTGGAGTACACAGGTGGCTGTCTCTGGGGATCTAAAGAAGGCTGGTGGATTTGTTGCTCGTCTGCGTGCGTTTGCTGTCTGTCTTCAATGTTCTACTTATTTGTAAATAAATAAGATGTTACAGGAATAGCCTAAGTCCCAAGAAAGCTAATAGGGCAGTTCCCATAATATCTCTGCACACTGCTCTAAATTACTAGACTGCATTTGTGCAGAGATTGTTACTTTGCTCCTAGTTAAACACAGCTTTAACACAGGACACCTTGTCTTATTATTAAGTCTCATGTTAAAAACAAGTTTTTGGGGATGCACTATTATAAGTATTTTTAGTAGGTTAATTTACACCTTGATTAGAACACAAAAAAACCCTAATTCAGTGGATCAGAGTGTTCAGCTTCCCTGCAATTTAGTGTTAGAAAAATACATGGCTGTCCAGAAGTAATTTCAGTGGTATTTACCCCCTGGTAAGTGTGAAATTCATGAGGTTGCCATAAGTCAACAGGCAACTTGAAGGCGTGCACACACACACACACACGTGTATAAGATTGCACCCTTAATGTGTTAAAGCAAATACTCCAGTAATGCCACAAATAACTCTATTAAGGATGTCTGTAGTAAGGCTTTTATTGCTGGTACATTCAACAAGTACTTTTAATTCCTTTTCCCACCAGGGTTGTTTGTTTATTTTATAATAGTAAAACTAGCACAGATGAGTCAAAATTACAGTTACCAGTACTACTACATTTTCCAAACTTGGCACAATTAAGTTTGAAAACACTATGATGTGGAGTTATTCCAAATCTTTTCCTACCCATTTAAAACACTGTGCCAACTGTTTGAGGTTAGCCTTGTGGCACATTGAAATCTCAGAAATTTATTATGACATAAGCTTTTGTGCCTTGTAGTTGCATCTACTAGTTGCATATCACATCTGATGAAGTAAGACTCTAGTACACAAAAGCTTATGCCACAGTAATAAATTTGTTAGCGTTCAAGGTGCCACAGGAGGGCTTGTTTGTGATGAACAAGCACTTCCCTACATAATGATCTTTCCCATGTAGAAAAGATCAGTATGTCAAACAGTCTACAGAAGACTATATGAGGACTCAATTAAAAGACAGAAAAATGTGGGCACAAGAAAATGTTTAAATGTTTTGATAAACATAAGTACACAGACGCAGCGCCTATTAGCCTGCTGGTCATCTGATTATATGTATACTTTCTTTCATTTCACAGGCAGGAGCCTACATAGCCTTTTAATATCTCTTTCATCAAAATTATCCTCACAAATCCAAGCTACATAGCATGGTACAATGAGATATGACTCAAGAGTACAGGTATAATTCTGTTAATGAAGCAATGTGTACCCGAGCATTGCTTCTTTAGCAGAGAATAAGGTACCAGAGGCAGGAATAACATGGAAAGAACAGGAATAGGCCCCTGGACCGTATATAACAATAAAAAAAAATAAAAACAGACACACGCTCTTGCTCCAAGGGATTTCGAAGGCAGCTTGCTTTACCTTGCCTGCTGTAAGCAGACACATATAACTACAGTAAGATTGGCTAGAATACAATTCCATTCTCTCTCAGCTCTGGCTTTTATTGCACTGCAGACATGCTGCTGCAACCCAATACTGAACAATTCTGTTTACCTCTCCAGCTCTCTTTTGACAATCTGTCCAATGATACTGTTGCTGCTGCTGCTAAAATACTTCTAGCTAGACAGAGGACAAGGAGGAAAAAAGGTAGCTATGTCAAAAAAAACTTTGTAAAAATCAGCTTTTTTGTCAGAGTCTTTGCTAAATGTGGTCTGCCTCTCATCTTCAACACACAGGACAATACTGGACTTTCCAGCAGTACTAATGCAGCAATTACCAACAATGTACGAGACTTGAAAACCTAGAACATGCCAAAGTGATAAATATTATTTAGCAGTTTCACAAAAGGCCTGCTAAGGCTAAGTGATCCAATATCTTACACCTTCCCTAGTTATTTCACTGATGAGCCAACTGTCATTGGTGTCAAGAGTACAAAAGGAAACACTGCATATTTGAAAAGCTAGTGCTTGCAAAGTAACTCACTTAAAGGTAACTATACAGCTTTTACACAGAGAATGGAAAGAACTAGGTCATGGCATCATTTTTTAAAAAAATGAAACTTTATATTTTGAAAGAGCAATATATTCCATTATGCTGTTGCACACTTATGTTGTATCTGGCTATATCGTCTAAAAAAAAAGTCATCAGCCTTAGCATACAACTGTTTTCATATAATGGATAAGTAGCCTGTACTACTCCCAACCAAGGGTAATTTCCATCACCTTTGGGTATATATATTTTAAAAAGTAAAGCAAAAATGGCAGGATGTATTTTAGGTTTCCTCATTCTGAATTGCCATCATTTGCACACACTCACCAGGTTTCTTTCCTCATTTACCAAACTTAGGCAGTGCAAAAAATAACCCTTAACTGTTCTACACGAGACATGAACAGCAACCACTATTGCTGTACAATGTGTTGTACCACACACAAGGTAGAGCCAATCAGGCAGAAGTATAGTGTCAAGCGATGGAGGGAGAGAAGGCCACAAAAGACAGGTTAAAGGAGGACTGGAACATCCCTACTTTTTAGGGAAAAAATTGGGACTGGAAAAAGAATTTTAAAAAACCCCAAAGATTATAATTAAGGCAAAGATGATAATTAAGGCTACAAGGCAACACACACTTACTCAAGATTAAGATCCACCAAGCAGAGGGGCACGGATATCAAGCGTACATCACCCTGCAGTTCTCGGCCAGAAAACTAAATTCCAGAGAATAAGTTTTACCAGCTATAATGAAAATTATTTCTGAGTAAACATACAGAGTCACACAGCAACTCACTTAATAAAATATAAAAGTGAGATGAGCTTTCTTCCCACCTTTCAGGAACTGACCAAATCCAGTGGAAAGGAAAACTGCTTTTTAAGGAGAAAAAAGTGCAGTGGTCTGAGTGTTAGGCTAGAACCCCGGGAGACCAGGGTTTAAATCCCCACTCAGCCAAGGAAACTCACCGGATGACCTTGGGCCGGTCACACTCTCTCAGTCTCGGGGAGGGCAATGGCAAACCCCCTTTGAACAAATCTCGCCAAGAAAACCCTGTGATAAGTTTGCCTAAGTATTTGCTATAAGCCAGAAATGACCTAACGGCACAGGGCAACAAAGAGATGAGAACTGGCGTCAGAGCTTCACCTGAGGGTGAAGGCTGGAGAAGAAAGACCCTAACCTCCAATGGCTAATTCCAAAAAATGTAGGACAGTGGCTTTAACACAGTGGTTCTCAACCTTCCTAATGCCGTGACCCTTTAATACGGTCCCTCATGTTGTGGTGACCCCCAACCATAAAATTATTTATTTATTATTTACAATGCCTCCTCCCCCAGCAAAGGCCACCTAGCCGACCAGGAACGGGGGGCGGGCAGGGAGGGAAAAGCACATCTCTCCTGGGAAAAAACTCCGAGAACCCCCCCCCAGGCTCTGCTTCTGCTTCGCTCTCCTTTCTGCTTGGAGGGACAGTATGGGGAAAGTTTCCAGAGTGTTGACCCTGGCCCGCCAAAGGGGGCAGGAAGACGCAAGTGCGTGGCTCGCACTTGCACATCACCACCGAGGAGGGAATGGAGCCTAAGACCACTGGAAATACATATTTTCTGGTGGTCTTAGGCGACCCCTGTGAAAGGGTTGTTTGACCCCCAAAGGGGTCCCGACCCACAGCTTGAGAACCACTGCTTTGGTAGATTCACTAGAGAAGGACTACAATATTTGCCCTAACTTAATATTTGTCCTAACTTGCGTGCCTCTACCTCATAGTGAACGTGTGGGCTGAAACTATCAGACCTCATATGTTTTCAGACAAGAAAAGAATAACCTTTACTTCTTTGTCCTTTGGACCCTGTTACAACCTTGTCTGGGCTCACCCAGGGGCCTCTTCCTTCACTCCATCCTCACTCCGTTTCAAGAGAACATGATGACCTGCAAACGTATTTGAAACAGCATCACCCTCGTGCTCAGGACTCTTCGGCCATTTCCGCACTAGCCTGTTATAGCGCGACGATTCCGCTTTCAACCTCCTCTGGAATCCTGGGGTTTGCAGTTTCGGGAGGGGCCGGCTGGCCCCAGGATTCCAGAGGGTGTTGAAAGCGGAGTCATCGCGCTACAACAGGCTAGTGGGGAAAAGGCCTTCTTTCCCCACATCACGCTTCTCCCGGTTTCCTTTCAACATCCAACCTCGGAGAGAGCTCTGGGCCTCTCCAAAGGCTGCTCGCGCATGGATGTGGCCTTGGGCTTGGCCCGGATGGATCCACAACCCCTAAAAGCAACTGGCAGCCCCAGCTGGAAGAGAACTCGTAAACCCCCGGGGTTTCCCTGCTTAGATATCTATATATATCTATAGGTACACACACCCTGCAGCCCCCGATTCCACAGGACGTTGAAAGCGGAAGGGCCCTCCATTCAGGGAGGCTACGCCACACGAGACCAGCCACTCGATTTCAGACTATGGCCAGTTCGCCCCGGCCCCTCCCGAAACCGCAAACCCCAGGATTCCAGAGGGTGTTGAAAGCGGAACCGTCGCGCTATAACAGGCTAGTGCGGAAATGGCCCACGCCTCAGCGCCAGCAGCGGCCACAGGAGGGGCTCCTTTCCGACGGGACCGCAGCCCGCGACCGCGTCCCTCAGCACTCGGGAAAAGAACGGAACCGAGAAGCGGGCCGCCCGACGGAGCCGAAGCGGGAAGCGCGCCCGAGAACCCGGCCGCCCCAGGACAGGCCCGCCGCGAGGGCCCGGCCCGCTCCTCAGGAACGCCTTCAAAGCCCGGACACGCGCACAAAGGCCCGCCGGGCCAGGCCGGTCGGCCCTGCCTCCTCCCTCGCCACGAAGGGACGCGGGGAAGGCGGAGCGGGGCCTCGGAGCTGGCGCCCCCCTCCCGCCGCCCGCCCCGGGCCCCCTCCCCTCCCGGCTCCCCCTCAGCGCCCGCCGCCGGCTCCGGAGGCTCCGCTAGGCCGCGGCGCGGCCTGCTCCCCCTCCCCCTCCTCGGCCGGGCCGGCGGCGAAAGGCCAGGGCGGACGAAGCGGCGGCCCACCCGCGCGCCCGCTCCTTCCCCCTCACCTGTGGGCGCTGGGCTGGGCGGCGAGCCGCGGCCTGGCTCCCACCCCGATGGCTCCCGAGGACCGTGTGCGGCGGCTCTCCTGAGGGGGGGAAGGGAGGGCGGAAGGGCCGGCGGAGGGAGGGCCCGGGGAGAGGCGGGAGGGAGGGCCGCCGCCGCCGCCGCCGCCGCCGCCGGGCTCGTCGAAGAAAGAACGGAAGGGGGCCGAGGAGGGCGGTGGGGAAGCGACCGAGCGAGTCGATCGCTCCTTCCCTTCCGCGGCCGCCGACTCGGGGGAGGGAGGGAGGGAGGGAAGGTAGGAGGGAGGGAGCGCGCGCGCCCTCGCTCGCTCGCTCGCTCGCTCGCGCACGCGCGCACCCCGGGGACGAAACGGCGAAGCGCTCCGGCTCCGCCCCCGCCCGCTGGTCGTCTCCTGCGCGTGCGCGCCTGGCCCGGCCCGGGCAGGTTGAGGGAGGTTCCCTGGGCCGGAGTCCGGTGCTCGGCGGCTGGTTTGGCCCCTCAGCTTGGGGGGGGGGCTCCCCTTCCCGCGCGTCTCTCTTTGTCTCGTCGGCGTTCTTTGCCCAGAGCACACCCAGGCCACGTGACCAGGGCCATTTCCGCACTGGGCTGTTATCGCGCTGTCGTTCCACTTTCAACGTCCTATGGAACCCTGGCGTTTGCAGTCGAGGGCGGGGCCTCGGGCCGTGTCATGGACGAGGAGGCCGGGGTGCGCTCAGGCAGTGGCGGGCGGTGTGTCTGTGGTGGCCTCGCCCGCCTGGGCCTTGTGGAGAAGGAGCCTCAGGAGACCCAGGAGGGTGGCGTCGCCCTTGTGCGTCTGGGGGCAGGAATACGGGGGGGCGTTGGCAGGCCAGCCCCTCCCGGCCCTCCCTGGCCTCCCAGTTGCCCGGGGGCAGCCCAGAGGCAAGGGGTCAAATGCGGGCACGGCCCTCTCCGCACTACCCTGCTATAGCGCGATTATTCCACTTTCAACCCCCTGGGAATTCTGGGGTTTGTAGTTTCCTGAGGCCCAAGAGCTCTCTGGCTGGGAATTCTAAAGCCCCTCCCTAAACTGCAAACCCCAGGATCCCATAGGAGGTTGAAAGTGGAATAATAGCACTATAACGGTGTAGGGCGGAAATGGCCTCTATCTGCCTGTGTCATGGACAGGATTCTAACCTGCGTGTAGATGAGGCATTTACAGGCTGAAGGAAGAGAGCAGTTGTGATAAAAGGAACTATAATTATTACTACAGTTCTTTAAAGGCTGGTACCTGGACCCACAGACTTGTAATTCGTACACCATTTCCGCACTACAGTGTTAAAGCGCTGCTATTCCACTATCAACCTCCTATGGAATTCTGGGGTTTGTAGTTTAGGGAAGGGCACTTCGAATTCTCAGCCAAAGAGCTCTTTGGTCTCAGTAAACTGCAAACCCCAGAATTCCACAGGGCGTTGAAAGTGGAATAGCAGCTGTTTAACACTGTAGTGTGGAAATGGCCATAGTCTTTTGCCAGACCCGTAATCCGTAAGCGTCTTCTGTTTGGCAAAGAACACAATGACTGGCAATATCATTATTATTATTATTTTCAAAGAGGGGACATCCCTTATAATAAGGGATACCTGCCAGCTCTGTAAGGGACGAGTTTTCTTACAAGGAATTCCTTATAAGAAGGGATCGCTGGCAGCCCTATGTCTCCCCTACGTTTGACATATGCTATGAAGTGGGTAATATTGAACGGCCAAAGATTATTAATCTAGGTCTTGAATGTATACCTTTGAACCCCTGTGGGTAAAGCCTAATTTATAACAAGGAGACCAGACGTATGATAGTAACTGAAACCGAGTAATCATTTGTTGATATGTGATGAGGAATCTGGAAAGAGTGAAGAAATATTTTTGTTTGTGGAGGCCTACAAAACACATTGACCCAATAGAAGTAATGAACAAGTTGATATAGTATGGCTGAAGAATAATGCAAACAATGTAGTGTGGGACGATATTGCAAAATAACAGCAATGATTGATTAGATTTTTAAAAATGAAATAACTGGCAACACATGATGTAGTGATATTTATGTTATATTGTATTATGCTGGCTGAACACTTTTCTTTCTATTTATCACCATTTTAGAATCTGAGAATCATAGAATCATAGAAAGGTAGAGTTGGAAGAGACCCCAGGGGCCATCCAGTCCAACCCCCTGCCATGCAGGAACACCCTCAAAGCACTCCCGACAGATGGCCATCCAGCCTCTGCTTAAAAACCTCCAAGGAAGGGGACTCCACTACACTCCGAGGCAGCAGATTCCACTGCCGGACAGCCCTGACTGTCAGGAAGTTCTTCCTGAGGTTCAGGTGGAATCTCCTTTCCTGCAGCTTGAATCCATTGCTCCTTGTCCTGGTCTCTGGAGCAGCAGAAAACAAGCCCTCTCCTTCCTCTTTTTAGCTACTTGGCTGTTCTGCTATGTGGAAAAGTAGGTATAAATAATTGGCAATAAATGAAGAGTACACAGGACTACTTAAGGCTCTCACTTCTATTCGCTTTTTTCCTCTACCTTTCTTTTATTAATTTAGCCCAGTGTTCTCTCGTCCTGCCCATTTATCTAAGCAATTATGTTAGAAGTCTGGGTGATCTGCACAGAATCACTGCTCTCCAAACACCCTTCCATTGTAACGCGCAGAGTCTGCTAATTTAGCAGACTTAATCTGCATATTCATAATTGACCTGACTTCCAGGACTCCTCCAGATCTCATGCTTTGCCGTTGCTTTCTTTTGTGGCTATTACTCACAGTGGTCACCCTGATGTAATATGGCTTTGGGCGGTAAGTGTAAAATAAAGGAAAATATTTACAAAATTAGGCAATGTTTCAAATGTCTCTGCTTGAGCCCAACTGCAAAACCCTTTATCATGAGAGTCCAACACTTCAGAAATTGGCAAGAAACTGAGCACAAATGAATGAGCCTCTTTCCAACTGTGACTGAAACTTGGCAGACTTGGCTGGAGGTTCCTCAGTTTGTTTGAGGCTGAGACATGTAAGGAAATTGGGTAGAGATGCTCCTGCTCTGTAATGGAATGCTCCTGTATAGAAGAAGTCACACTCAGCTTGGAACATCTACTTTGACACGGGTTGGGTAGAGACATGGAGTTGAAAGGAACCAGGTGGGAACCCCCTACACACACACACACTTTTTTTTAGCTAGGTTGGGCAGAGGCATGGAATTGAAAGGAACCCGCTTGGAGGTCATCTAGCCTAATCCCTTTCTCAGTGCAGAATGTGCAGTGCAGTATGCAATTGGAATAGAAGTTGGCAACTTCAGACAGTTAGGAGGTCACTTCCTGCCAGGCTGCACTAGCCTTTCTTGGTGAAACTAGATTTTTAAAATAAAAGGGGATTTTTTGCTGTAACAAAATGGTGGTGCAGTGTCTTAGAATCATAGAATGTTAGAGTAGGAAGGAACCACAAGGGTCCAATCCCCTACTATGGAGGAATGCACGAGTAAAGCACTCCTGAGAGATGCCCATCCAACCTCTATTTCAAGATCTCCCAAATGAAGAATCTGTTCCACTGCTGAACGGCTCTTACAGTAAAGAAGTACTTCCTCATGTTTATCCCACTCTCCTCAAAGGCCTCTCCCGAAACTGCAAACCCCAGGATTCCATAGGATGTTGAAAGCGGAATAATAGCGCTGTAACAGTCTAGTGCGGAAATGGCTTGTCTTTATAGATATGCATATTACAGGTAAATTGTGGGAGACCATTATTAAAGTTAACTTTATCAAGTATGTAGAAGAATAATTATGAAGAATAAGTCTGTAGAAGAATAAGAACAATCAATGTTGCTTCTGGGAAGACAAGAGTTGTCTTGCGAACCTTTTCAGACTTTTTTGAGCTTGCCAATGCCCAAAGAGGATCGAGTAAGTGTTGTATACTTGGACTTTCAAAGATATTTTGACAATATCCATCTTTAAAAGTTACTCAACGGAATATATTATGCAAAAGAGGAAAATGTCTGGGGTGTAGCTATTGGTGGAGTCCAAAATGAAGGCATTTCCCCTAATAAGCATGCTTTCCTTGCAATTAAATTTTCCATCAGTCCCCAAATTTCTAGCATTGCAGAGAGTGAGACATTGGTAATTGAAAATAGCTAGAATACCAACCTATGCATACGTTTGCTGTGTTTGCATTCCTGTGGTAGCTTTGCTTGCCTGCCCCTTTTCTTTCGATGCCGAAACTGTATTTTTAAACGTTCAACTGAAGTTGTAAATTACTGCAATGCTAGAAATGTGGCAATTGAAAACAATTTTATTGGGGAGGGCAGGATTCTTTGTTCATGGGGGGTAATGCTTCATGTCTTCCCCACTAGACCCCTCTTAAGGATTAGTCAAAGAATTCAAGAACAGAAACCGGGGGGGGGGATTCCAGGTGTTTGTGTCATCAAAATAGGTTGATTTTACCAGACCACTGAAGAGATTGGGTGCCGTCTTGTACACCCAAGTGTTAAAGGTGTCTGAAGCAAACACGTTCACTGATATAAATGGCTATGAAGAATTTTTTTGTTTGATGTAAAGTCGAAAGCTTTCATGGCCAGAATCCATCTTAAGAATACTAAAATCAAGACTCAAAATATGCCAATGAACACCACCCAGACTCTGGATGTCCCTCTACAAGAAGCAATACAATAGATTGCTAATGTACTTAATGCACTGTTATGCATATCCCCTGACTTAACAACCCTGGAGGGTATCCCATTTAACAATAGGCCATCACACAGGCCAACTGTAACCCATGCAAATTGCTCCCTCTCACCTGGCGACTACACAAGTATATATACTCTGTCTCACTTCCATGCCACCAGATCCTCTGAAGATGCCAGCCACAGATGCAGGTGAAACATCAGGAGAAAAAACTAATAGAACACGGGCTCAAAGCCCAGAAAACCCACAACAACCTATACATTTTTTGTTTGTTTGAGAATGGTGACTTCCTTTTCCAATCTGATGCCTTACACTGTTGCTTCCTCTCCTGCTTTTGTTTTTAGGAAAGAAACCTCAGAGCTGTCCCAAACTCTCTTTTTCATCTGTTAGCCACCGTACCCATATTATTCTGGTCTCATGAGATCTGCGTCTGGAAAGTACTGTCTGCTGTGCAGCAGGATTCATTCAAAAGAAAGTTAATACAGTGGGATTATGCAAGCCATCCAATTTAGTATGGTAATATTGAGCTTTGCCAGCAGTGTGTCCCTGATTCTCTTTGTGAAAGCTGCTGCTTTCTAGATAGCTGTGTCATATTACCTTATCCCCCGGGTAGTCAGTTCTGCGACTGGTGTCCTCCTTAGGAAAGGAGCGCATTTCTCTTCCTGACTGGAAGCCAAAAAGCACTCTAGGTTTCATCCACGCAACATTAAATATACGTTCCAAAGTAAACACAAAATTAAATTCAAAAATCCCTTAAGCTCTTCTATTTGAAATAAATCTCAAGTCTTTCCCTTCTCTTGCTCCCTTTTCTTTTTTTGAAAAATACAAGTAACTTATGGAAGATGATACATTTATAGCTCTGACTAGGAGAAAATTTATCACTCGTCAGCTGCATAAAGATATCCTCTTCCAAAGTATTTTGATCTGTATATGTGTGTCTTTGTGTGTGTGTGTTTATGCCTATGTGAGTCGATGACATAGCAACAGTGTGCAATGAGGCAGTGAGCTGAAATCCTTTGTAAGCTCTGCCCCTGCTTTCGGTGGATACTGCTGAAAAGTGAATTTCTCTCTAAACGAGCTAAAGCTGGTGCATTGTCTGAACATCTGCGCAGAGTAAAATAAACATCCATTTCAATAATGTATGGAATAAATCCTGCTCAAGCGAGCCTGGAGGGGATAAAGAGAAGCACATCCTCAGGCAAAGGGTGGGGTGCGGTGGCTTTCCTGCCGGCAAGCTCTGAATAACCACCAATTGCAGGAGGAAAAAAAGGATATGCTTTAGTGCATGGGGTGCACAGCACGGCTTCTCCACAGTATTGTATTGTTTGAATCTAATTTTCTGGCGTATGGAACTATTCCTGTTTACAGCAGAATTTGGAGAAAGTGTTGTGGACTACAATTCCCAGATTCCTCCAGGATATGGAGTGCCAAAGGATCAGACCCTTCATTTATTTGGATTGACAGAGGGGTGCATTCATCCTACCAGAGCTGTAATTGTGGGAGGAAGAGCATGCATGCACGTGCATCTACCTTGTGTTAGGCGGTGAGGGAATGATACAAACACTTATGTTTGAGAGGCAGCATGGCATAGTGTAGTTCCTGAAGGAAGTTTAACCTCAACTGCCCTCTCCTGAATCCATGCATATGTTGGTTGGGGTTGATGAGAATTGTAGACCATTTCTGCCCTACACTGTTCTAGTGCTGTTATTCTACTTTCAGCCTCCTGTGGAATTCTGGGATTTGTAGTTTACTGAAGCCAAAGAGCTCTCTGGCGGAGAAGTCTAAATGCCCCTCCCTAAACTGCAAACCCCAGGATTCCATAGCATGTTGAAAGGGGAATAATAGCACTAGAACAGTGTAGTGTGGAAATGGCCTATGACACAGTAGGGAAAGATGATACGCGAGACAGCCAGACAGCTCTAGCTAAGACCATTAGGTACGTTCATCAGCGAGTTGGTTCAGTAGGATGGGAACCCAGCACCTGCCACCATAGGTGGACAATTAAGCAGTTTCCATACTACACTGTTATGGTGCTATTATTCCACTTTCAACATCCTGTGGAATTCTGGGGTTTGCAGTTTCCTGAGGCCAAAGAGCTCTCCGGGTGAGAATGCTAAGTGCCCCTCCCTAAACTGCAGACCCCAGGATTGAAAGTGGAATAATAGCACCGTAGCAGTGTAGTTCAGAAATGGCCGTAGTCCAATAACGACTCAAGGGTTACTGGTTTCTCCATCTCTGAGTTGGTCCAGGAATGTGGAAGCCCGGCTTTCAGTCCATACCCAACCATGAAGTTCGCTGGTGACTTTTGAGCAGGCTCTCCCTCTTCCCCCAGCCCAAACTATCTTACTGACCCTGCCACGAGATCAAGGCCATTTCCTCACTAGACTATTGTAGTGCTATTATTCCACTTTCAACATCCTATGGAATCCTGGGGTTTGCAGTTTAGGGAGGGGCCTCAAAGGTGCCTCAAGCAATAGAAGTTGGGGAGCAGTAGCAGATCCAAGCTGGTTCTCTCTATGGGAAGACGAGGCCTTCCCCTGCGCAAGCAAGGCTGAGGGAATGACCCTGTCCCATCATCAGTGCTGAACTACAATTCAGCAGCCAGGGTGGATCTGCAGATGCAGTTATGGGTTATTTCACCTTACACAGTTATAGTGCTATATCCCAGTTTTAACTGCCATAACAAAATCCTGTGGAATCTTAGGATTTGCAGCTCAGGAAGGGGTATTCAGAATTTTCTGCCAGAAAGCACTAGTGCCTCACCAAACCACAAACCTCAGGATTCCATAGGATGTTGCCACAGCAGTTAAAGTGGAATATAGTGTCACAGTTGTGTAGTTGGAAGGGACTTCTGTCAGGTTCGTACATTTTAACCGTCATGGTTCCAGCCTCCAGATTTTAGTTTAATATGGTACTTGGAGAGCCAGTGTGGGGTAGTGGTTTTGGATTTTACTTGTGAGACCGGGGTTTGATTCCTTCTTGGGCATGGAAACCCACTGAATGGTTCATACACTCTCAAGCTCAGAAAACCCTGTGATAGATTCTTCTTTAGGGTCACTGTAAGTTGGAAATGACTTGAAGGCACGCAACAACAACAAAGTACTTGGGATTCTCTGCTAGGGAACTCTGCTGCATACCTCTGAATAACAATCCCTATAGTGTAAAAGTGCCTCTCTCCGCTGCAGAATTAAATTGATTTAATTCTCAATAGCTTCAGAGTCTCTTGGTTTGTTGACTAAATTGTCATGTCTACTTGTCTCCACTTGGTGTCCAAAAGCCAGGACTAGCACTCTTTCTGCACTAACCTGTTATAGTGCTATGATTCCATTTGCAACATCCTATGGAATCCTGGGGTTTGCAGTTTTGGGAGGATGGCCCCTCCCAAAACTACAAACCCAAGGATTCCATAGGATGTTGCAAGTGGAATCATAGTGCTAGGTCTCCACCTGGGCTCACAACTATTACTTAAAGAACATCTTGGTTCTGTCTAAGTATCTCACCAAAGTACAAATCCCAGGATTTATTAGGATGGACCCATGACAGTTAAAGTGGTATGCAACTGATACAATGGTGTAGATAGAGTCTAGCCCTCTTCTGCACACTATTTTGTCCCTTGCTTTAGATTACAAAATGTCTTGTGCTGCCTCACTCGTAAAGGCCATTGTAATTATGAAGCAGGAGACAGCATTGTGTTTGATGCTGCTCAAGGAAAGATGGCCTATCAGTATAATAAATAAAAAATATGTTGCATGCACCCTGACTGTTGAATTCCTCCAGGGGATAGGCACTTGCTAGTTAGTTTCTTGCGGAGTAAATGAATACAGCTGACTGCAGATAGAGTACAGCCCTTAGGAAATATGCGGTGAGGTATCTCAGGCAGTAATCCTTTCTATGAGAACATGGATTTTACTAGTGTGACCTTGTTTGCCTCACTGAGAGTTCAGAAGGTGGGCACACTGAGAGTGGGAACTTGATCAGATTTAATACCTGTCAGCTGAACTATGATTTCTCAGATGTCATTTGGTGTTGAGTAGATTCTTCATCTTTAGTTGCAGGGAGCTTCTGTCCATCACAAGGTTCCTTTTTAATCATCTGATTATTACAGAAGCTCAGCTTTGGATCCCTTGGAAGAGCAAGAGCCTGGAGAGGCTAGTTGCTAAAATCTCCACTCTTGCCAAGGCCTTTGAACCTAATGGGCAAACTTAATTGGTTCCTCCAAATTTTCCAACTTGAAGAGAAAAGAAAATCCACAACATTCTTAGCTGTAATTGAATTTCTTAGCTTTGTATGTACTCCTGTATTCTCTCTGGAGTAACTGTGGAACAACAAAGAGAATAAAAGGCAACGTTCGGCAGCTCTAAATTAAGTTCCACAGTTACCACACAATTTGTCTTCTCTTTCCATCTCATAGCTGGCTTGTTAATGAGATGCCCCACAGGAGGAATGGAAGAAGAAAAAGAAAGGCAGCAGAGAGAATTTTTGATGAATTAGCAAGGGCTAGCGAGAAGTGGATCTGGTCGTGTGCCACAGGAAATTAAAATGTCATCAAGCTGCAGCTTTGCCCTATTAACCTTTTGTACGGGGGATTTCTGCCCGTTAATTCCCATTGAAAGATGCACGGGAAGTTCTGTGCTGGATTAGAGGGAGAAAAAAAGATGCAAAAGAAAGCAGCCACATAAATATGGCACTTTTTGATGGTCAAGTATGGTGCAGTATTTCCAGGCAGCCATCACATTTGATGCTTCTCTTTTAAAAAATATGTCCAAGCTGAGACATTTGGAGTTAAAGGGGGAAACAAAAGAAAAGATAAAATAAGCATGAAACTAAGCAGTCAATTGTCACACCACTTTCACAGACACAACTGGTGAGAACATGACATAAGGCCTTCCCAGTGGCCACCCTTAGGCTCTATAACTCCTTTGCTAGGAAGGCTAGAATGGTACTTTGCTTGCAATCCTTCTGACCACAGGCAGTTTTTTAAAGAAATTCTCACAGCCTTTTGAGAACTGAAAGTTTTTAAAGAAAGGGCTTTTAAGGAGGTGTTGTACCATTTTTATTGATCTATCCGTAGTCTTTTTTAAATTGCTGCTTAACATTTTTTTTAATTGTAGATTTTGTATTGTTTTTAAATGTTAGTAGTAGTATAACTCCATTTTAATACCAATCATTTGTAGATTTTCACTGTTTTGTATCTTAATTTGTAAGCTTGCCTGGAGTTCCAGTTTCAGGGAAAAGGTGATGTATAAGCCATTTCAGCCCTACACTGTTATGGTGCTACTATTCCACTTTCAACATCTTGTTGAATTTTGGGATTTGTAGTTTATTGAGGCCACAGAGCTCTCTGGCGGAGAATTCTAAATTCCCCACCCTAAACTGCAAACTCCAGGATTCCACAGGATGTTGGAAGTGAAATAATAGCTCTATAACAGTGTAGTGTTAGGAGCCCTGGTGGCGCAGTGTTTAAATGCCAGTACTGCAAGCCACAAGGTTGTGAGTTCGATCCTGCCGGGCTCCAAGGTTGACTCAGCCTTCCATCCTTTCGCAGGTCGGTAACATGAGTACCCAGCTTGTTGGGGGCATGTATAGAAATGTTCGAAATACATGCTATTTGTAAGCTGTTCACCGCCTCAATCCATATGGAGAGGCGGGATACAAATAAAATAAATAAATAAATAAATAAATAAATAAATAAATAAAATAGTGCAGAAATTGCCATAAATAAACTCTCATCGTCCTCACACTACCATCACCACGCACTAGAGTAGGCTCACTTAAGCAATGGACCTTACATAAATGTTGACTTTCCAAGTTTCAGCTGATTTAATAAGTCTACCGTAGTTGGGATCAGCCACTGGATTCAGGCCTGAGAATTATCAGTATGCTTTTAAAAGGTAGTTGTCTACTGCAGTCCTACACAGATCTACTCCAAAGGAAGTCCTGGCAGGCTTTACTCCTGGCTAAGTGGTATAAAATTACAGCCTGATTTTCACTACTTTCCTACAAGAAATGGCTGTTTTGTGCCTTGGCAGTTTAGTCCCATACTTGTTGACTGAGAAATGAGCTTCATTGATTTCAACAAGTCATATTCTGAGATGAAAGTCTGAATTATAACTCACTTTCAATCTAATGAATCTATTGATTTCTTACATGCTAAGTTTTGGCTGTTTAGGAACCCTGCAATTACAATCACTGAGCTTTTGGAGTTGTGTTTACAGCGTATCTCCTTTTTGTGCATGATGGTGCCATTTTGGGTACATGGGCAACAGCAGTCTAGGCATAAACACTGGAAACACAAAATGGTCTGTGTGCCATCTAATTCACCGATCTGTTGTTAGTTCTGTGATTGCTATAAATTACATGAGGTTGTTGATCTCAGGGTGCTTTCAAGCTTTGGGAAATACCATTCTTTTTCATTCTTAGTGTTCCAGAAAAGGTCCCCCCTTTGGAATTGGGTGTTAAAACTAGGGCAGTGGCTGTGTAAAACTTCATTGCTATTCATGGTGGATAGAATCTTTTATCTAGAACATGAACATTATTCAAGGGGAGAGGAGCAAAAACCCACTCTATCTTTATAGTCCCAGATTTAAGAGGCAAACAATTGCTACGTCTGAAATTGACTCATAAGTGCCTGAAGCGAGACAGATGATAAACAATTGGGTTTGTCTGTGTTTTTAATGATAGCGCAGGATTCTAAATTTAAACTGCCAGGTAGAAAGATCTGGCATGGATTTTAAATGACACTATAGCTCACATTTATGAGCAGGCTTTTAATAGATTTTTTTAAAAGGTGCTTCTCCTGTCTGTGGCCAAGAGTAGAGAAATGAATGTAGCATTTGAGAAATACAGAGGGCAATGAAGGCATGACATCTTTTCTTGAACAGAGATCAAAAAATACTGTCAGTCAGAGACCAGATTATTTAGGAGGCCGTTATAGGCTAAGGCACTAAATCAAGGATGGGGAAGGTATCATCTGGGGGCAACACAGAGACCCCAAGGCTATAGTTACCGCCCTTAAGGACAGGACCAAAATGGCACAGTGGTTTGAATGTTGGACAACGACTTTGGGTGACCAGGGTTCAGTTTCCTATTCGATTATGGAAACCCCCTGGCTGAACTTGGGGAAACCATGCTCTCTCAGTCTTAGGGGAAGGCAACGTCAAACCTCTCTGAACAAATCTTGTCAAGAAAACCCTGTGATAGGTTTGCCTTAGGATTGCCATAAGGTGGAAATGACTTGAAGGCCATTTGCACACTACACTGTCATAGTGCTATTATTCCACTTTCAACATCCTGTAGAATTCTGGGGTTTGTCGTTTACTGAGGCCAAAGAGCTCTCTGGCTGAAGATTCTAAATGCCTCTTCCTAAACTGCAAATCCCAGGATTCCTTAGGATGCTGAAAGTAGAATAATAGCACTATAACAGTGTAGTATGGTAATGGTCAAAGACACACAACAACAACAAGCTTCCTGAAGCTATCCTATGCCAAAAATTTTAAAGTGATTTTCTGTCTCTGAAGTGATGATGTTGTGTGTATACAGAAGTGATGATGTTGTGTGTATACAGACTGCAATCCTGCCTCCTGCTGAAAAGTCTAATAATACACAACAGATTTAAAAATAAAATAAAATGGATGTGGACTTCCAACCACTTTTGATTAGGAGCTTTTTAAAAACAATTGCAGCATTTTGGAGTTGGTGTTGCCCATGGACAGTCGTATCAGTGGTCCCTGGATTTTCCAAAGTTGCCTATCCCTTCATCTGTTACCCTGAGAATTTGGGGGGTCCCATGAGGGGCGCCCAGCCTTGCCAATTAAAATACCAAATGTGGGGAAATTAGAACTCAGAGCACAGTTTTAGCTAGCAAGAGGCAGGGTATCATAGCGAGATCTTTTACCCAATGTCTACGGCTTCAGGTCAGAGAGCAAGCCAACAGGATTTAAATAAACAAGTATAAACTTTATTAACACTAACAGCAATAAGCAACAAGCACGCTAACTCCTAACTTAAAGAATGAAGAAACAGACACAGAAGGGAAGACAGGTGATACAACACCTGATCGCGTTGTCCTGAAGATACGGGGGCAGAAGAAGATGGGCTCAGCGTGTTTGCTGAGGGGACCTCCTGAACAAACCGGCAGCAAGACGGGATGGATGTTCAAGGGGAACCAACGAGGTCTCAAAATGAGGACCTTTTATAGGGTAGGACCTGCCTGTCGGCTATGGTAAACCAAGTAGGAATAAAGAAGTTTTGGCGCCAGACAAAAGGACTTGATGAGGTCATTGTTAACATGATAGGATTTGCATTGCAAGACAATGGAGTGGCCGGTAGGTTGATGGCCCTCTAAAAGGTATGCTTTGGCGGGAAGCTGCACCGCTATAGTGGAGTGTGGGTATGGGAGTCCCCTAAAGCTACGTGAGGCTTGGGAATTGCTGGCTTGAATGGATAATGGAATGTTGAGCTATTAATCAGCCGCAGCCAATATGTGCCTGTACGAAAAACACCCAAACACGTGTAGCAGGGCAACAGAGAGGGATCTAGCAAAAGCCGAATTAAACAATATCAAAGCGATATCTAGGGGCTCCCATCTGGGGTAACATAGCCGGCAAAACACTTTGATCTATGGCTTGCTTAACTTGTGTACGTCTGGCCCATTGCCAGTCCTTATATGGGACCATAAAAAGCATATTTCCTTATACCAAGTTAGTTGATCGGTCCATTCAGTTCAGAATTAACAACATTAAGAGGCAGGCAGCCTGGTGCCTTCTACATCTGCTGGACTACAACTCTCATCAGTTCTCCTGGGGGGGGGAGTCCTGTTAGCTGGTTTTTGTAGTCTCAACACATTTCCAGGGCTCGAGGTTGGATACCATGGAAAATGTCGCTGTGTTCCCTTCTCGCTTTCCAGAAAAGGCACGAGAAATTGTTGTACCAGGTTTCAGTGAAGCACAGTCCAGGCTAATTGGCCTGCTCCAGACTCATTGACCTGAGTTTCTTGGCAGTGTTTGTGAAAAGAAGATGGAGAGGAGCTCTTGGCAGTCTGTATAGAGACTTCAAGCTTTGGCTTGGCGTCCTTGACTCTAAAGTCCTGAATCAGCAGCTATTCCTAGCAGACAAAGGACTACACTTATTTATTTATATTTTTATCAGATTGTTTGTTCACTCTCTGCTTTCCAGGGCTTCTAATGTCAGTGCCAGGCAGTGGCCAGGCAGAGGCAGGGGAGCTGGTTAGAGGTGCAGGGCTTTAATGCAGTCAAAACTCAAAAGTACAAAGCAAGCAGGCAAGGTCCCTCAGCCGCAGCGGCCTCCGCGCAGGCGGCCTCAGGGGCAGCGACAGGCCCAGCCGGGCCCATGCCCCTGACATCTAAGGTGATGCACAGTAGATTTTAAAAATTCGTCAAAGATCCACAAAAGCAATTGTAAAAAGGAAACTTTGAAAGCCCAACACTGTCTGAACAGATTAAAACAATTCCTAAAGCCAAGCCTAAGACTGGTTTCAAAATCCAAGGGTCATTTGGAAAAGCGAAGCCTCAGACAATTTGAGAAAAACTCCATCTTGTATAACTATTAGCAGTGAACAACCGTTTAGAAGAAACAAAGAGGTGGCAAGCACAATGGGGCATCACAACCATGGTTACCTACACAGGGATTCAAACTGGACTGCTTGGATGGGCAAAATGGATAGCTTTCTCCCATATCTGAATGTTTAAAATACCAATTTCTATCAATTCCTATCTCTCACATTTATGAGGAAATCTGAAAATTTGGGTAAGCACTTAGAAAAAAATGATCTAATGAAAGTTTTGGCCTTTTCTAGACTTCACAAATCCTGTGGCTATGAGATCCATGTAACTTACTGATTTTTAAAAATTTTAGCTCACAGAACTCTCTGAGAATCTGATGAGTGTGGGCCACATCTCTGAAAATAAAAGCACTTAAAAATAATTTTTCAAATTAACAGGACACAAACTGAAGAAAAAAAAATCTGTTTTTTTCCCCTGTTCACAGACCTCTTGAAGCCCATCTATGGACCACAGTTTAGGAACCCCATAATCTAACCATTGGAGCAATTTTAAGTAATAGTTGTGTTTTCAAATGGACACCCAATCTCCTGGCTTCTGGACTCCAAGTGGAGATAAATGGATATAGACATTTTAATTAATGAACTAACCAAAAATTTAAAGAAATCTCCAGATATATATCTTCTACAATCCTAAATCAGATTGTGCTTTCAGTCAATTTTTCTAAACTTTGATAAGTGTTTTGAGAATTTTTCTTCTTTTCAATTCAAGTGTTTTCTAGCGGTGGGCAGAATAATATAAATTACTGCAGCTCTGTGTTGACTTCCTCCCTTTTTTCTCTCTCAAAAATCATTTTTAATAGACTCTGAATGTCAGGATTGTATGTCATGGAGAATTTTCCACTAAAGAAAGTTTTGAATAGGATAATGAATACTGTAGCAATTTCTTTGAAAATGCCCTGTTAGCCCACGCTTCCTGGAGGTATCCTGGAAGCTGCAGTCCTAAAAACGAGCTTTTCCAAGGTTGGGTTTTTACAAAGCAATAGGGACAGGGTCTCAGGGCCATGTATGGTTGCTGATTCAGCAGCACTGGCACCAAACGTCTCTGCCATCAAAGCTAAAAAGCAAGGCTGGGCTGCAGAATGCTGAGAGCAAATGCCTTCGAACCAAGATGTTTATTTTGGCTGAGCTTCAGTCCTTACAAGTACCCACATCCCCTTTCGGGGGCTTAGATACCAACAAAGTAAGAACCTTTGCCCATGATAAACTGGGCGGCTGGCCAAGGATAACCTTTCCGCTGGGCTTTGATGTATTATCGTGTCTTTCGAGTTGACAGATATAAGCAAAAGGGCAGGTTTGGATTTTGCTTTTTTTAAAGCAGGAAATCCAAATACTTCATTTCAGTTTTGGCATGGCTGCTTGGGCAAACAGAAGCCTTCAGGAGAACTGTCGTGAGTCCAAAGGTGACTGAAGTAATTTTAGAAGTATATACTAAAACATTTCTTTAAGGGCAGACCTATTTACTCTGCTTTTCTTTGTCCTGAAGCTGCTGCAAATTGCCTTTCAGGTCGCTGTTGCTACTTGCTGATGTGGGATCAGATCCACACATAGGCCATTTCCACATGACACTCTTATAGCACGATGATTCCACTTTCAACCTCCTATGGAATCCTGGGGTTTGCAGTTTCGGGAGGGGCTGACTGGCCCCTCCCGAAACTGCAAACCCCAGGATTCCATAGGAGGTTGAAAGTGGAATCATGGCGCTATAAGAGACTCGTGCGGAAATGGCCATAGTCATACTTGAAGCAGACCTATTGAAGTCAACAAGATTTATACTAGTCACGACTGATTTAAGAAGACCCACACATTTTAGTGAGCCTCCTTACAATAAGCCCTGCATCTTTAAGGGAAAGGAAGGCAGTTTCATTTTCACATTTTCACATACACCCCAGGTAGTTTAGGAGGAACCTTTTGTAAAAATGAGTGATGAACCAGAAAAGTCTCTCCTGGTCCTAAAAATGGCATGGGGGGAATATGGCAAAATCGGCCTCCATGCCTCTTAGGAAGCATGGGGCTCATTTGTGCATAATATTGTAGGTGCTGGGGGAGGCCCAGAGGTCAAAAATGGCTGGGAGGGATCCATGAGCTGCACTTTCAGCACCCCTCCATTGAAACTCCCAACTAGACTAGACAAATTGAATCAATGGAATTTACATTCATGTTGACTTCTTTTTCAACAATGGCTTCAATGGGTCTATTCTACTTGGGACTAAGCAGTCAGATTCTTGCCTAAAGCCATGTCTGCACTACACTGTGATACTGCTATTATTCCACTTTCAACATCTGCCTGAAACCCTGCAGCTACAGAACTACAGCAGTGGTTCTAAACTAGTCAAATACTTATTTATTTATTTTTAAAGGCTTCTGGAGACTAGGATTCAAATCCCTGCTCTTATTCCACTTTCAACATCTTGTGGAATTCTGGTGTTTGTAGTTTAACTGAGGCCAAAGAGCTCTTGGGCTGAGAATTCTAAATGTCCCTCCCTAAACTTCAAATTCCAGGATTCCATAGCATGCTGAAAGTGGAATAAGAGTACTATAGAGCATATAGAGTATAGAGCAGAAATGGCCTAAGTGTCATGCTATCTGGATCTATACTTGGTTTCTTGCGATATACATTAAAAACATCTTTAACTGTCTGTGAAGCAACTGAGCAAATACACTGGCAATACACAATAACCAGGGGGCAGGGGAGTTAAATCTTTCTTTAGGTTTACAACCCCAAATTGATCAACACTGCAACACTGCAACTACACACTGCAACTTTTTCATTTATTTTTAAACAGGTCTGGCAGGCCAGCCGGCCCCTCCCGAAACTGCAAACCCCAGGATTCCATAGGAGGTTGAAAGTGGAATCATTGCGCTATAAGAGTGTCGTGCGGAAAAGCAACCCTATCACAAGATTTTCTGGGGATGAAAGTATGTGACATGCCCAAGGTCACTCCATGGATTTCCATCATGCTATAAGAGTGTCGTGCGGAAAAGCAACCCTATCACTAGATTTTCTGAGGATGAAAGTATGTGACATGCCCAAGGTCACCCCATGGATTTCCATGGCCAAGCAGGAAACTGAACTCTGGTCTCCAGGGCTGTAGTCCAACATACAAGTTGCAACACAACACTGGATTTTCCTTAAACTGCAAGTCCCAGGATTCCACAAACTGGAACCACTGCAGTTAAAGTGGAATCATAGTAGTATAATTGCACAGTGTGATAGAATCCCAGATATTTCAGAGAGTTAAGGCCATTTACCCAACACTGTGCACAATCCCACTCTGCTAATAGTTTTCTTCTCCAACAGGTAACTTAGTACTGTTGCATACTGACACACACACACACACACACACACATGCATTGTATAATTCCTTAATCTTTCCCTAATGGAATCCTAGCTGTGACTAAAAGTTTCATTTCCTTGTTTCCTCTAAGATGCTTAGTGCTTTGTCAGGTGGAGACAAGAGTGTATCTTAAATAAATCCTGGGAAAATTAAACTGATAGTAATTTTATCTCAAAAGAATCATGCGAATGGAACACTCCAATTGCTAGGCACCTACTCAAGTCGTTTGGCGAGGTGCCAGTTTTGACTCACAAATGCTCCTTGGCTAAATTGAATCCAGATGTTTACATGGCATAAAATATTAACAAACATCTCCCGGGGGCAGCCAATAGTTATTGAGCCAGTAAATTAATAAACGGAGCGAAGGAAAAAAAATCATTAGGGTGACAACCAGGTCTTTAGCCAAACATCTACTTTGGTTTATTTATTTTAATATAAGCGGGACGTGTTATTCTAATTTAATTAATTACACTCATTTTAAAGTAATGTTTGCCTAGGTTATTACTGAAAGGTTATGCAGTCTAACATTCAAGAAAGCTATCTGCTTGTTTAAATTATTACAGTTGGACAGCTCATTTCCCATCTTTCTTTCAAATGTCTCTTTTTTTCCCCTTCCTTTTTTTTTATAAAGAAGAAACAGGGCTGGGTTAACCATTCTGCAAGGTACGCTACAGAGTAGGGATGAATGTTTTTATCACCCATTGCTTTCTCACACATTGAAATCCTGGTAAATTCTCATCAAAAACAAACTACAACAAAATGACCACCTATCCCTGTTACATAAAAACTGGCCTCTTTCATGGGTATTTTTATAAACCAGCAATTCTCAAACTGCCCCTTCCCCAGAAAGAGCCCTTTAAAATAACTTTGGGCCTCAAAGCGTGACTTAATAGACTTTTCCCAACAAACCAAAACACATACGTCATTCATATTTTAATAACATTTTCCCCTTCAGCTATGACACCATTGTCAGAAATATTTCAAAGCCAAATTTTGAAAGTCACAGGTCAAAGGCACCTGCATCTCTTGAGAAATTTCCAAGTTTTTTTTTGAAAGCATATGTTGGTGTGTAATCTTGTGTCTAACCCTTAAGCACAATGATTTTTTTTAAAAGAATTGCATTTAAAAAAAAAATCACACAGACCCTGATCTGTTAATATTGGGTGGATTAGATAAATAAATAAATAAATAAATAAATAAATAAATAAATAAATAAATATCTATCTATCTATCTATCTAGAGCAGTTCTACTGAAAGTGGAGGCCCATGAGTTGGTAGTAATCTGGGAAACATTGGTTGGCAATCCATAGGGAGTTTCCAGGAGAGGAAGAAAACAGTTGTATCCAATGGGCATAATCCAATGGGCGCAATATGGTATTAGGAAAAAAGAAATACCAGTCCCTCACATCAAATAGTAACAGAAGCGTTGGTCTGGAGAGCAATGGATGCAGAATAGAAATCAATACAGAGTATCTGAAGAGGTTTGTCATTCAGGGGTTCTTCCCGTGGGCCAAGCAGTAGGTTACTCAGTGGGAAGGAAAATAGGCAGTTGGTTGCTGAGTTGCTGATGGGCATCGCCTGCCAGTGTCTGGCTGTGTTTCAGCAGCCAACCATAGGAAGACAACTTAATTCTTCTAGACCATTGGAGGACCCTTGGGTGGTTAAGAAAGATGCTTTTCTCTTCCTGAAGCGTACTGATGAAACACAGGCCATTTCCGCATGGTGCCACCGTTCTGTGATGCGGACAGGATGGCAGCAGTCCATAAGTCGTGTTTTTACATGATGTTGTCATGGTCCCACCACCATCCTGTCTCCACTTGTTGTGATCATGGGATATTTGCTTAATGGAATAAATCTGCGGTTGTGTGATATTCCTGTTACTGTCGGCCATGTGGAAGGGACAGAAGGAAGATGTAGGCGCTTCCTTCCCCAGCACAGCATGGAAAAGAGTCTGACTGTGCCGCAGAAGGAAGGCACGCGTTGCTCACACTCCCTTCCGCAGAGAGCTGGCCGGGTGTGGAGAGGAGCATTTGTGTCGCTCTCCCATCCTGGCAAAAGCGCTGCTGGGATTGTGACGGGATGACCACGGGAGCTGGTAAGGTGTGGAAATGGCCACAGACAGTCGGTCTTTCTGTAGCTATTAACTGTCTGTTGTGTGCGGGAGACAGTGGGGAATGTCTCCTGACTGCAGATTGGTAGGTTGACTGCATGGGGGGAGTGACTCATTGTGGTCAGAAGACTCTGGATACTTTTGTTTGCAATGACCATTAGAAGACATGCACAAGCATAATGCAGCATTACACCCATATATGTCATTGACAGGATTCCAGTCATTAGATTATTGCGATTATTGTGAGCAGACTAGTGATATGCCAGAGATTTGGGGGTGGCTTGGACTTAAAGAAATAATTAAGCCCCATTAGGTTTACAAAGGTCTGCTCCTGGGGGAGATGAAAACAGCCAGAACTGGTTTGTGGGTAGAGATGAACACAGCTGCTCTCCTTGATGACACGGCTCCAGGGGCTGTCATGGTGAGAGATGTTGTGCTTCTAATTTGATAGTACTTTACTGCTTATCAGATGTGTGATCTGAGCACTTATTAGCCACCCGAGGAAATAATTATATTTTAACAAATGTAGGCTGAGCCCTTCTGATAAAGTCACTGTAATCTTGTCCTCTGTTTATAGGGGAGAGCTATCCCACCTTTCCCTCCCACATGCTCCTGTTCCTGTGCCGATCTGCCTTGCCCAGATCTTGCAAAGTTACTTTTAAAAAGTACTTTCTTTTGTAATTTCTAGTGTTTCAGCCCTTTAAAATTTCAGTTGAGCATTTAGAAACAGTTGAGGCATCCAAAGAAAAAGGCAGGCAAAGTTACCAGGAGACCACATACAGTAGACAGCAAATGCAAATTCTAACTGTGAACTGTTTTCACTATCTCACTCTTTGCAGTGCTAGAAATCTGGGAACTGAAGGAAAATTTCACCTGGAGGGGAGCAGAATTCTTATTGGCGGCAATGTCCTTACTTTGCACCCTCCCCTCTTGCTACACCTCTGCATTGCATTACTTTTGAGAGGTGATTTTGTCACATCCTCAATATCGCCAAAGGACAACTGTTGTTATGTACTCATGTATAAGTTTAAAATTTTTAGTAAAAAAAATAGACCCCAAAAAACCCTGGGTTGATTTATCCATGGGTCAATGTAAATCCTGTACCTTAACTCTTACTAAAAGAAAAAAGAACCACCCTCTTCTCTGAGTAAAATGGCAAATGTAAAAGCTTAGTCCACCCCAAGAGAACCAAAAAGATGCGCCAACCTCCTCTACTCTCTCTGCTGTGGCTCCTCTTCTGTCTTTTTTGAATGCCTGGGTGGGAAAATGGCGCTTCTGCTCAATGGAACACAGAGAGAATAGAGGGGGTTGGTGCTTCTTCTAGGTTCTCCCAGGACGGACTAAGTGGACTGTTTGAAGGGATGCCATGTAGAGGAGGGAGTGGGCTTGTTTTCTGCTGCTCCATAGACCAGGACAAGGAGCAATGGATTCAAGCTGCAGGAAAGGAGATTCCACCTGAACCTCAGGAAGAACTTCCTGATGGTCAGGGCTGTCCGGCAATGGAATCTGCTGCCTCGGAGTGTAGTGGAGTCTCCTTCCTTGGAGGTTTTTAAGCAGAGGCTGCGTGGCCATCTGTTGGGAATGCTTTGATAGTTGTTCCTGCATAGCTGGGGATTGGACTGGATGGTCCCTGGGGTCTCTTCCAACTCTACATTTCTATGATTCTATGATTCTAAGCTCTTGGCTTTCATCATTCTACTCAGAAAAGGCGGGTGGTTCCTTTTTATATAAGAGTTAATACTGTACCTTGATTTTTATCAAGAATGGAACCATCCCCTTCTCTAAGTAGAGCGGTGAAAGGCGTTTTGCAATGCGTAGGCAGGAAAATGGCAGCAGCAGTCGTGGTGAGTGGCCCCCCTGAAATGGCGCTGGTACTTTTCCCTCTTTGTGGAATGATCCTCAACTTATTCATGGATCATATCAAAATCCACAGTTTTGGTCCCAAAACCTCCCCTCGGTTTATACGTGAGGTTGACTTGTGCACAAGTATATATAATGGTTATGGTAACTCATTACTTTGGAGCTCTGGCATAATCCAGCAGTTTGTGCACACACTGATTTCAACCAGATGTGTTTGGGAAGCCCACACATTGGACATATGTAAAGTCCATTCTACCTCCTCCTTCTCTGCATAATCATGGTTTTTCTCTCAATTAGCTCCAGGCTGGCATAGCTAGTTTAGAGAGACATTTTTGGATTTTTCTTCTTGTTATGTCGACACTGTTGTGATTACATTATTTTTGTAAGACATGTAAATACAAACTTGCATCTTAAAAGAAAAAAGAAAAACAAACTGTTCTTGTTTGCTGTAACTTTTTTTCCAGATTTTATTTTGCGGCTTTAATTCTTATTCATAACCTTGAGAATCGTTGTGTTGAAAGCCAGGCTATAAATCTTCTAAGGGAGTCAGTTATGTTTTGAGTACCGAATTAGGATTCAGGGAAACCAGAGTTTGAACTGGCAGCTCAGCTGTGGAAATCTACTGCATGAAACTGAGCAAGTTGCACTCTCTCAGCCTCAGAGGAAGGCACAGGAAAACCCTCTGGGAACAAATTGCACCGAGAAAACACTGTGATAAATTCAAATTAGGATCACCACCAGTTGGAGACAACTTGAAAGCACACAAAAAAATCTAAAGCTTCTGAAGTTTAAGATCAAAAGAAATAAAACAAATACTAACCATACTTGAAATCGATAAAAAAAAAAAACCTGCTGTGAAAAAATATCTGTGAAATAAGTATTTGATACATTTGACTTAAAATAATATTAATCCATAATACATCAAACTGTTATGCAAATAAAACAATTATATTAACCAAATAATGCCCATTAAAGTAATTCTATAATAAAGCAATTAGATCCCACTTAATGTAGGAAATACTTAATTGTTTTTTAATGATGCCCCAATTAACAGTCATTATTGCTACAATCAAATCAGGAATGTGTGGATTTATTTGTCTCCTGGAATATTGCTATGCAGTACCCAGTGCCTGGACAAAACTGAGTTATGCTTTTTCTTAGGCTTGCCACATTCATGGATATGAATGTTGTTAAATTCTGTGGCACTGTATTTAAAAAACATGCGTAGCTGACGTAGCTCAACTTATGTCAACAGAAGACCTTGCAGGTGGAGGTGGTAGGGAAGCAAGAAACTTAGGGCCTTTCCACACTACACTGTTATAGTGCCATTATTTCCACTTTCAACCTCCTGTGAAATTCTGGGATTTGTAGTTTACTGAGGCCAAAGAGCTCTCTGGCTGAGAATTCTAAAGGCCCCTCCCTAAACTCCAAACCCCAGGATTCCATAGGATGTTGCTTCATATTCTTTGCTTTTGCTACATCTCCCCTCACTATTAATGCCACCCCATTTCTCCTTAGATTTTCAGCCCTGAGTAAAACACTGTATAATTATCAGACTCAAAATGTCTCATTCCTGATCACTTGCTCACCCTGAGTACTGCAATGTTTATTTGTTCTCTTTCTTCTTTCATTGTGTCCGATTCACGCGTCTCGCATTCCATGCTCCTATAATATGTTTTGCACAGCTCTGGACTTTTCTTTCATCTCTGAGCACATCAACAATTGAACATCCTTTCAGGTTGAGTGCAGCTGCATCATTAGCCACAGCACTACTCAAAGTTGTCCACTGCTGTTCCCTATAGCTTCTTGAATGTTTCCAACCTGGGAGTTTCATCTTCCGGCACCATCTCTTGTTCCATTTTGGACTTTCTGTAGAGTTTTCATGGTAAAAGACATTCAAAAGGGGTTTATAGTGCCTCCTTCTGTGCAGAACTAACAACGGTTAGCAATGGTGCCACTGCTGTTGTCTCTGAGAGCTCCTCTACCAGTGTTACTCCCCTATTATTGTGCCAAGTAGGTGTTTGGCACATTTATGGTGTGGCTCCTCAGCAAAAGCCTGTCTGACATGGGAGACCCTACCAGTGGCCCTGGTGCCTCATGGGAGCACACAATCCTATGGCCATGGAAAAGTAGTGCTGTGGTGGAACCATGAAGTTATCTATCCACAGTTGTCCACTCATTCTTTGAACAGGTGGACATGCGGAGCACTATCTTACAAGATATCGTTTGAGATTTATGGATGGCCTTTTGGAAAACAGCCAGTAAGATACAGCTAAAGTCCCAGAAGATTGAAATGAGCACATGCAAGCAATTTGCCAGAGTGGGGAAAGATATGTTTACGGTCTGCTGTGCTGCTGCATCACCAGTGGCAAAGGCTGACAGAAGATAGTCCTGGTCTTAGGAGCTCTGCAAGCATCAGGTGAAATGAGGACAAGCCAACCCTGCCATTAGGCAGAGTGAAGCACCTGCCTCAGGTGGCCGATGCTGTCAACTCTCTCCACCATTTTGTTGAACTCTCTTAAACTAGTCTGTTGGAGGAAGCAGTAATATACAGAAGGAAGTCCTGCTCAGTTCAGTAAAGCTTACTCCCAGGCAAGCTGGTATAGAATAACCAGGTGAGTGTGAACAGAATTGCAGCCTGATTCATGTCCTTTCTGCTAAGAGAGCTCTCCCACTTAAGAATTAACAGTTTTGGGCTGGAGCAATAGGTGTTGCATTCTGACAGTGTGACTCTGACAGCTGTTAAAATGGATTGGATTTAACAATAGTTGGTTACATAGCAGAAACTAGAATTTTCTTTGTGCTACTGAGATCCAGAAAGGATTAAAAAAAGACAGTTCTGGATTAGGGAGCTTGGAAAGCATCAGGTGACCCAAAGGTAAAACCAGCCCTGCCATTAGATAGAATAAAACCCCTGCCTCAGGCAGCAGATGCTGGCAACCGGGTGGCAGCTACGGAACTGTAACACTCTGATACCACTTTAATTGCCATAATTTCCTCCTATGAAATCCTTGGACTGGTACTTTTCTGAGATATTTGGAGTTTTCTGCCAGAGTACTTCACCAAACTAAAAAACCCAGGATTCTGTAGGATGAAGCCATGGCATTTAAAATGGTGTTGAGGTGCTGTAATTCTGTAGTGTGAATGAGAACTTGGTCTCTTAAAGCAGGCTGCTGGAGGAAATAGAAGTATGGTGGAAAAAAGTCTCACTCAGTTCAGTGGGGCTTACTCCTGGATGGATGTACATAAAATTGCTAGGTAAGTGGGTACAGAATTGCAGCCTGAATCATACCCTTTCTGTTAATAGAAACCTCCTGCTTGAATTTCCACAGTCTTGGGTCTGGGCAATATGTGTTGTGTCTCTGGCAGTACCACCCTGATAGCTGTTAATACGGGTCACAGTCAAGAAGGGTTGATTACCTAGTGGCATTGGAGCAGAATGTTCTTTGCCACCCTGAGAGCTAGCAGCTTATTTCTTTAAAACACACAAACCATTTCCACACTAGACTGTTATAGCGATATGATTCCACTTTCAACGTCCTATGGAATCCTGGGGTTTGCAGTTTTGGAAGGGCCCAAAGGACGTTGAAAGTGGAATCATAGCGCTATAACAGTCTAGTGCGGAAATGGCCACAAGGTACAATCTTTAGCATCATAATTTACTCTCAGATCACTGAGCTGTTGCTCAGACAATCTTTTGAGTGGAACAGTGTGCTTCTGAAAGTGTGCATGAACTCCTGTGGTTGTGCTATTTGAGGATTTTGGGAATTGTAATCCAGAAAGTAACTTGTCTACAGTCAAAGATACACACATACACAATTGTTTTTTTAAAAAATTACTAGCCTATGTTTACTGATGTCTTTAGCAGCTCACTAATGTTTTCTTGTTATCGCTGTGGTTAACATCTCCACTCACACATTGTTAGTTTAGCCTTCTCAGCCACAGTCTTGTAAGTGAAGGAACATCATGGTCTTTTGGGCAAGAAAATGGATTGGCAGGACATTGATTTTTGAGGTCTGGCTGGAAAAAAAAAAGCACTGTTGCTATCCAGTGTTCTGTGAGTGCTTTTGCAAAATGCAGTTCTCATTCATCTGTTGATCTCTTTATTGATGCTTTTTAAAATCCCTTCAATAAAAGCAATATCCAGATCTTAAGCATTTGAACAATTATTTCTAATTAACTGTGCTATCCGTGTGCTCTTTGTTATCTTGACATTTCCCATGATTACATGCAGTCTCCCAGAAATAGACATTCCCGTTTACTTTCTTCTGTGCTATGCAGAAAATATCTTGGCATCAGTTCATAATATGTTAGATTCTAAGTAATGCAGTAATGGAGCTGCCTATCTAATCCTGGCAAGGCCGATTTCTGAAACTTATTTGATTTTCTTTTATGTAGTATTTTAAATATAAACCCCTTCCGTTTACCACCGCTGATAAGCAGATAATCCACAATTTATCTTATAAAATATGCCTTGCATCTAAACAGCCCCGGCCAAATCATTCTGTAGCCAGAAGTCAAAAAGCAAAAAAACAAGGTGGCAACCGCTTCCATTCCACATAAATAAGTCTCCTAGACTGGCAACTAAATCTTTCTTTGCTGCTGGTGATGGAGCAATTTCCTCCACCGCATCTGAAGGTACCAGGCTAGCTTAAGGAACACAACATAGCCTCCAACATTTCACAGACAAAAACCAGAGCACATGTGGCCAAGTAATACCACAGTGTGGCTGAGATAGCAAATGTTATTATTGAGGAAGAACACACAAACTAAGGTAGACTGGTACAGTTTGCTTTTGCCCGAGGTTTACTGGGAAGGGCAAGATTTTGCCCCTTCCTCTCCCCTCCCCTCACTTGGTCAATTGAGTGCAAACTACTTTTGCACTTTGAAATAATTTTGCAGTAATTGAAGTAAGCTGAGGACAAAGGTGGAAAGTGGGAGGAGGAAAGAGAAACAGACATTTTAAACATGTTGGAAAAAGTGGGACAGCAAAGGTTTAATTTGGACTGTGGCTGTCTAACCAGAGCAACCAGAGAATATGCATAGAGCAGTGCATCTTATGCAGTCTGGGAAACAGCACTTTTATTCCCTCCCAGTGTGCGAAGGGCCAGCACCATCTGTGTGCCCATTGACTAGAGCTGTTTCTTTCCTTCCTGAAAACATGCCTCATACTAGTAGCCCATATCTTGAGGATCGGCATGCTTCTATGAACTATACTTCGAGCAGCACTGATATAAAGCATACCAGCCAATTCTCAGCAATGGAGGAAAATTGGGGCAGAGGAGAGTGGAAGAGGGCATTGCTTCCCCAATAAGAATTTGCCCTCCAAGTAGATTTTCCTTCAGTCCCCAGATTTCTAGCATTGCAGTCCCTTTAAATCACAAGCATTTAGAAATATAGTTCAGGCATCCAGAGTAAAGTTCGAAAGGAATGCAAACACAGCAAATAGAAGAGTTCTAAGTGTGAATGATTTTCAATGTCTCATTTTTTGCAATGTGAGAAGTATGGGGACTGAGGGAAAATCTCACCGAGGAGACAGAAGTTTCATTTTGTCCCCATTGTAGCTTCACCCCTGGGCTGAGGGGGCTCAGAAGGAACAGACTGGGAGCTGCACCTTGATTACCACTTGGCATCTTCTGCCTGAGGCGGCTGCCTCATTTTACCTAAGAGGTTGGCCTTGCATTTCAGCCACCAGAGGTTCTAGATTTGTTGTTCAACCAAACCTCCCTAAATTGAAGGCAAAATGTCTAGTTTCTCCATGGTGGCATCTCATACAGAGCTTGAAAGTAACATATTCCAAGTCATAATGTTGGACGTAATACATTGCAGATTGGGATTATGATGTGTGAGCAAACTTTTTCTTTTCTTTTTCCTTTTAAATAAGGTAATAATTTCCCATTTCAGTCTTTGTCTTGCCAAACTGAGCAGAAGGTCACAACCTGTTATTTTTACTTGTTACTTTGCAAGCCATCATGAGAAAAGATTTTCAAATTTTGGTCTATTTTCTTATTGCTTTAGATGCCCACCCCCTCTAAGGAAAAAAAAACAACAAATGGCAACAAGTAAGGCAATTAATTACTTTAAAAATTGTTAAAGAGCAAAAGTGATTCCTGTTTAAAAATAACTTCCTAGGCTTCTGTTGTGACATGCAAAATAATGTGTAGTCATCATGACTACTAGGCAAACACAGTGCAATCCACTCTGAATTTCTCAACTCTCCTTTCAAAGTTTTCCAGGTTGTCAGCTATCACTATACTTTTGTGGGTGGAAATTCCTCTGTTTGACAATGCACAGAATGAAGAATGCTTTCCTTTCATCTGTCCTGAATCTCTCACCATTCAGTTTCACTCTCGCTGTGCCTAATTTTGTACACCCTCCATCATCCCCGCCACCACTTTATTTCTGTATATAAAAATCACATCCCCTGTCACTGATCTCAGCAAACTGCTTTAAATAAACATTTTAAATGAAGATAGCAGAGCAGTGTTAAAACAGTGGGAGTTCCAAAGGCCAAAAAACACAGGGGAAAAAGGGATTTCTTCTCCTCTGTAATATATGTCTATTTTGTCTACATACGCCTTTAAAAAAAAAACAACAATCTAGAATGAATATTTTATTTTCTCAATGTGGAATACTTATCTTGAGAAAGGTCTTTGCAAGTTACCGAAGAAAGGCTCAGTGCCACGTTATGTAAGGGAGATATTCCTGCAATCCAGTCCAGGGCCCCATCCTGTAGATTGCATAACAAACTGGAGCCGAGGCCTCTCTCTCTCTCTCTCTCTCTCTGATGCGTTGATGGAATGTTGGTTGGGCATTTTGACAGCAACTGCTGGCATGTCTCGATGGTCTTTTTGGAGTAAACAAGGCTTTCGAGCGCTCTCTTTTATTTTTACACAGGCCAGATGTATGTGGTTGGATCATTTCCTCCTTTCCAATTTCATAGACTCAAATTGAGATCTTGGCAAAATACACACTGATTCCCCCACCTCTAAAAAGAAGCACATTGAGCTCCATCCAGTACGCTCAGGAGAGTTTTAGGGCTTTGGCCCAGGGTGGGGTCACGCAGTCCTCTGGATATTGTCGAAGAGCAGTTCCCAGCATTTTGCACCGTTGGCTGTGCTGGCTAGTGTTGCTGGGACTTACAGTCCAACAACATCTGGAGGACCACATGATTTGCACTCCAGGCTAACCCAGATATAGTGCCCAAATGAAAGAATGCTACACCAGTCAACAAAGCAACAAAGGACCCAGAACTGTCTATAAAGGTATCCCTCTACATTCGCTAGGGTTAGGGGCACAGAACCCACCGTGAATGTGAAAAAACTGTGAATTACTCTAGCCCCTCCGAAACCATATTTAACACACACAAAAAAGTATGATCACCATATTCAACCCACCATGGACTCCTTTGAGGCATCAGGGTTCCATCACAAGGCAGAAGAGGGTGGCTGGTGGGACTTATGACCACCTCCACGGCTGCCCCACACCACTTTTAATAGGGACTTACAAGCCTCGTTCACAGTTTCTCAGTCTCATGAAGCTCGCAGTCCCTGTTAAAAATGGCACAGGGAGGCAGGAGAGGTGACTCCAAATAATAGGTGAATAATCAAATCCGCAAAAGTGAAACCCACAAATGTGGAGGGATGACTGTATTCAAATATATAATAAAGGTACCATAACCTTTGAAGTGTTAAAGAGAATTCTCACAACATCATAATCAAGTCCTATTATGAGATGAATAGAGACTCTGGGAGGAGAAATTCTTCTCTATTCCACTTTGAAACGGCTGAGCTTAGATACCAGACTCTTGACAAAGATTATTCTGTTGAAACCAATTTGTACTGGTCTTTGTTGTTGTTATGCATTCGTAAGAACAACGGGTATTACGTACATAGGTCTTAGAGGTTACATAATCATCTTATACCCTCCGGCATTTCACTGCTGAAAGTAAGAGAAGTCTCTAGTACATCTGAAGAGCTGCGTTCTTGCACAAAAGAGGACTGCCAGAACATAAACACACAGATATCCCCCCCCCAACCTTGTGTAATTTTGGTTAGTAGGTGGACGACGACAATGATTTTATTTATTTTGTATTCTGCCTGTCTCTCTCAAGGTGGCTAACAACATAATTAAAACCGATACAGATGAAAGCAATGCTAAAGCTTCAATTAAAGTATACATCTAAAAGTTATTTTAAAAACAATTTGATAAGATTAAAAACATTAAGCATTCAAAATAATTGAAATTTGTTCAACGATAGCATACAAACCTTAAAAACAACACTGCAGAACATTAAAAGTCCACCCTAGTCAGTTCCTAAAAGTTTGATGGCATAAAAATGTTTTAACTTGCTGACGGAAGGAAAGCAAGAATGGGGCCATTGCAGTCCTCCGAGAGAAGACGTTCCAAAGTCTGGGAGCAGGCACTAAGAAGGACCGCTCCCTTGTTCCCACAAATGAGCCTGAGAAGATGGTGGGACAGAGAGGCCATTTCCACACGAGCCTGTTCTAGCGCTATGACTCCACTTTCAACATCCTATGGAATCCTGGGGTTTGCAGGATTCCATAGGACGTTAAAAGTGGAATCATATCACTAGAACAGGCCCGTGCGGAAATGGTCAGAGAAGGGCCTCTTCAAATGATCTTAGAGTTCTAATGGGCTCATAAGGGGAGACCACTAAAGAATACCCAAGATCTCCAGAAAGGGCTGGGAAAACAATCTTGCCTGAAACCCTACAGCAGTGGTTCTTAACTAGTCAAATACTTATTTATTTTTTTAAAGGCTTCTGGAGACTAGGATTCAAATCCCTGCTCTTATTCCACTTTCCACTTCCTGTGGAATTCTGGGATTTGTAGTTCACTGAGGCCAAAGAGCTCTTGGGCTGGGAATTCTCAAGGCCCCTCCCTAAACTGCAAACCCCAGGATTCCATAGGATATTGAAAGTGGAATAAGAGCACTATAACAGTGTAGTGGGGAAATGGCCATAACTGTTTAATGTTTTGGTTAGTTAGCGCTCAGTGTTTTGTTTAATGTTTTACTATTGTGCTCCAGTTTTAGTTTTTCTTTTTATTCTACTGTTTCTGAATGTGCATTACTCCAGTTGTGAATTGGATTGTGTTAAAATGAATAAACAATGTATAATAAATAAATAAGGCAGGGAATAGAACGTCAGTGTCATAACTCATGAGCCCTCTTGTAAAATTCCCCCTGCTACATAGGCAGAGATTCTGTTCCAGGAATCCCTGTGTAAAACAAAAAATGCAAGCATTGTATCCCACTGTAGTCAATGGACGCAATGTGCAAGCACCCACGGCAGCATAGGTGCGTGCCTGTCACATGCATTGACTATAATGGGATGCGATTTTCTTCACAACCTCACATTCATGCATGCGGAAGTCCCGCCGGAAGAGGGCGCACTGGGCAAGCAACCACACCTAAGTCCTGGGGAACAAAAACTCCAAAGTGCAGAAGGGAAGCCTTCCACAAACACCAGCAGTGGTATAAGAGCCTGGAAAAGCCCCCTACATGCCTTAGGGAAGTCAGACTGATCAGAAATGGCAGCAGCTGCTGCAGGTGAATTTTGCCACCTGCCTGCTCACCTAAAAATGCTTCGTTTTTCCTTCCTCCCCATTTCTGGTTCTCTGTTGCCATATCACCCGCTTAGATGGGTTTTATCTAAATTCTGGGCCGTTTACCTAGATTATCTTTACATTTGCTTCTGCGGCCAGCTGACCTAGAAATGGTTTTGGTCTACCTCCCAAACCTTTCCCGCCCTGCCCCGTGACATCACAAGGACCCACCCCTCTGAGAATGGGCCACCCATACGACACCGCCAGCACTCATCCTCTATCTTCAAGTTTGGACTCTGAGCTCAAAGGGAGGGGGATTCACTTGACCTGGGTATCTCTAGTTTATATATTTTCTCATTTGCCTGAAGTATGATCACAAACTTGAAGGGTTTTCACACAGGAGATAAAACAGAAACTGCACATCCAAACATTTTTAAAATTGATATTTAGTTATTTATTTTATTTGTATCCCGCCTCTCCACATGGATCGAGGCGGCGAACAACTTGAAATACATTATACATTACAAATAGCATGTATTTCTATACCGCTTATCAGCTAAGTGCTCTCTAAGTGGTTTACAATGTGTTTTTAGCTAATTGCCCCCAACAAGCTGGGTACTCATTTTACCGACCTGCAGAAGGATGGAAGGCCGAGTCAACCTGGAGCCCGGCAGGACCGAACTCACAACCTTGTGGCTGCAGTACTAGCATTTAACCACTGAGCCACCAGGGCTCCTGATCTGCAGCCTCAGCCACCAACATATGGGATCCCAGGACCTACATACTTTGGAGGGATCCCCTCTTTTGGAGGACATTGCTTAGATTATTTCCTTTTTTTTTTATGACTCCAAAAAGTAATTTCTCCAAGCTCTGCCTTTGCCTCAGACAGCAAAAATGTCAGCTCTTATGGTGGGCACTGGGGGGGGTTGGGGGGGTCAGGGGTGCAGCCAATAACGGAGGGGTATTAATGGTAGACGGTGCAGCTTGCCCACCAACACACATTCTTCCTTGGGATCAGGTTAGTGTGGTTATCTGTGGGATCCCCAGGTTTTAAAGTAAGATACCAGAGTACTAAACTTAAAAAAGGCTCTATCTCCACCTGCTGGTAGGAGTTCTCTAAACATCTTCAGTACAATTTTTTTTACCTCTCAATAAAGCCAACAACACACAGTTAATTCATTCTGTGATGTACAAGATGCTTAAATTCCCCATCTAACAAGCAAACAAAAAGGTTTCTCGAAATGTAATTTTGCAGATTGTGCACAAGACAGTGGCCTAGAGTTTAAAAAAATGGTACAAGCCAGGATGTTACATGCAGATAAAAGTGTATTGTTAGCAAATTGATAACAACAGCAAGTATTATTAGGTGGTTTTTTTTTGTTTCTTTTTTTTAATTCTGTGTATGTGTACATGACAATTGGTCATATAGCCTGGCACCTGATTACACAATACGCCACTCAAATTATGTCTAAACTTCAGCAGGAGATAAGTAAAAGTGCCTGTACCTTTTTAAAGAGATGCCTGGATCTCACGAACACAAATACAATTCTGGAAATGACATGAAGGCACGCAACAACAACAAAGTACTTGGGATTTTCTGCTAGGGAACTCTGCTGCATACCTCTGAATAACAATTCCTATAGTGTAAAAATGCCTCTCTCTGCTGCAGAATTAAACTGATTTAATTCTCAATAGCTTCAGAGTTTCTTGGTTTATTGACTAAATTGTCATGTCTACTTGTCTCCACTCGGTGTCTAAAAACCAGGACTAGCACTCTTTCTGCACTAACCTGTTATAGCGCTATGATTCCATTTGCAACATCCTATGGAATCCTGGGGTTTGCAGTTTCAGGAGGATGGCCCCTCCCAAAACTGCAAACCTGAGGATTCCATAGGATGTTGCAAGTGGAATCATTGTGCTAGGTCTCCACCTGGGTTCACAACTATTACTTAAAGAACATCTTGGTTCTGTCTAAGTATCTCACCAAAGTACAAATCCCAGGATTCATTAGGATGGACCCATGACAGTTAAAGTGGTATGCAACTGATACAATGGTGTAGATAGAGCCTAGCCCTCTTGTGCACAGTAAGGACTGCAGTGGTATCTGGCTTTACTTTCTTCTATGCCAATTAGAGCAGCAGCATGGAAACTTCAACTTCCAAAGAGGGCCAACGTGCAAAGTAGCTACACCTGCCTGACCTGGAGAAAACCAGTTCTATGTCTGAAAGTGTTCTTTCCACCTGGGAGGTGCTCCTTCCGCCTGCTGGTCAAAATGGGGAAGATCCCAACAACATCCACCAAAGAGAAGGTCCTACTGTAGTGATGATAACGGGCTCAGACTCTGAACAAGGCAAATGTCTCGGGAGGCTGCAATATTTTTTAATATCTCCAAATGAAAAGGACCTCCTGATTTAAACTGGTCTTCGTCTTTAATTGGTTGGGGCTGAAGAATGCGGCATGGGCGTGCGTGTTTTTAATATGCAGTAAGTTTTGAATATGTTTTAAACTAATGTATTAATTGAATTGATTCTTTAATGCCTTTTAAACTTTTACATGATACCCTGATTCAGCTATTTTGTTCTAGAATTACACTGTAAGCCACCTTGGGTCCCATCCGGAAAGAAAGAGAGACATAAATCAAACAAACGAACTAATATTTCTGTGGTTCCACACAATCTTCACGCCTTTTCCAGCACCAGCTGCAACATTTTAACCCCCCCTCAAGAGGGTTTCTTTGTGATTCTGTGACATATCAGAAGATGATATGTTCTCTTCTTCCCTATCAACAGGGCAATGAATCTATCCCAGGCTTTCGGAGACATTCAAGGTGCTGACCCTTATCCACAAATAGGTTCGAAATGTTCGCTCATCCTTTTAAAGTTTGGACTGAAGCTTAACGGGAGCAAAGCACCCCCAGGGATGTGGAAATCACAAACTGGACTAAGATGTTCATCACACCCATCCGTTATTTTGAGCCCCCCCTTCCACTTGGAAACCGTTTCTTCTGCGCTTGGAAAGGCAGCGGAATAGCAATGCATTCTGTTCCCCGTTGCCATCGCAGAGGCTTCCGTGTTGGCTTCGGAGTTCTTGAAATCCAACATCACTTATACCACCATGTTTGCTCTCTGCCTCCAGCTCCATCACTGGTGTTTTTTTAAAAAAACATAAGCTATAATTGCACAATGACACAATGACACTCTTCATGAAACCGCCCCAAGTCTATCAAGAAGAGGAACACAAACCAAGCCACTTCCACAGCTTTTCCTAGGAACCAACACTCAGTAGGTCCTACATTGGTATATTACTCTTCAAACTTTTGAGTGTGGACCCTTCATTTAGCCTAAACGTTTCCTGGACCCCATGGTTTCTCTGGACATTCACGCTTCATAGAAAATGGGCCGGAAAAGAAGTGTACAGCAGACCTCTTGGATACTCCTGGGAATCCCAGTGTTCTCCCAGCCCAACCCGTGGAGGAAAGAACATGGGCCCCCGGGGGAAAAATCCCTGAGGAACCCCTAAGTGAGGAGCAATGGAATCAGACACACTCTGCAACCACCAGGCTCTCGAGATGGCAACAGGGCAGAAGGAGACATTTGCATGCAAAGAGGAACTAAATCATAGGGCCACAGGCACTGTGGATTAATGGATTATTTCAAGTGGGAAAATAATTGATTTCCAAGTGCACCGCCTGGTATAGGACTGGGAGAGCTGTTCTCTTGTTCAATAAGCTCCAGACAGGATTAACACAGCACAACTGCAGTGTAACTGTGTTGTGTGATAATTTCTAAGGGTAATTGCTATAAAATCTGCATTGATTGACTGTATGGGAAAAACCAGGATGCCGTGTGGGTTTGCAGGAGTTGGATTTTCTGATTCAGTGTGTTAAAAACCCCAATAAATCATACAGAAACCCCCCCATGAGTGCACAAAGAGACGGGAAAAAATTTTTCTTCCCTCCACATATTGAAACGTTTTTGTCTGGGAATTAAAATTTTTCCTTTTTCAGAGTTGGAGATCATTTTGGTCTGGAATTTGTAAGGAATGGAAGAATAGTTTTGTCCTAGAAATGAAAATAAATGAAACTTGTGCATATTTACGTTCATGAATTTCTACTTCAGGAAGAAAGCCTGATTTCAGTCCATAGGGCATTTCCACCCTACACTGTTCCAGAGCTATTATTCCACTTTCAATGTCCTGTGGAATTCTGGGCATTGTAGTTTCCTGAAGCCTCACGGTCAGCAACAAAGTCTGGCTTGTAACATCTCCAACCAAGGAAAAAGGGAAACCGCTAAAAGAAAAAGATTCTGTTTCTCTTCAGCTAGTTTTCCCCTTTCCCGTTTTTAGCTTGGGGGCAGTGACGTGTTTTAGTCTTTTACTCCAAATCTCAAGTAAGTCTCAAATCTCTACCTTCAAGTCTCAAATCAAAACTTTTTAAACTTTTAAAAACCTTTTTAAAACAGAACTTTAAAAAACCCCTATTTTTGGTTGGTGAATTTGAAAGATTCAGTTCACCTATTTTTGCACAGGGATTTGGATTTGCGAATCTGGAATCCTTGCCAAGGACTCGAGGATTTGAGGATTTGCAGACTCGGTTCCCCATCCCCAGGTTTAACCATTTACCCCCAGGGGGAGTTTAACCCCCCCCATTTAGCCTCCACATATATACAGATGTAGCCCCCCATGTTTTTTTTTTTCAATGTGGGAAAATTTCTTTCTGAAGAATTCCAGGCCAATGTTTGTTCCATGGTTGCTGTGGAGATTAAAAGGGTTTGGGGGTTTTAAATTTGGCCATTGCGTTACTGGTCGTGGCTGTGGATGGATGCCCTCTGGGTTGCTCCCACCACTTTCACCTGCCAGTGACTGGGTGGTTGTGTTTTTACACAGCGATGGCTGCACTCTTGAGGCAGTTGAGGGTAAGGGGCCACACAGAGATTTGGGGGGAGGACGAAATGGCCACTGTGTGTGTGGGGGCCCTTCCTCCTTTCAGGGCCCTTTGGGACTAGGAGGCCAGCCAGCCCCCCTTTCCTCTGAGAGGTTCCCCATTTTATCTCCTTTGCAGAAGCTCTGGAAGGGGGCCCCCCCGCTTCTGTGGCACGAACCGCGTCCAAGCGGGGGGTTTGAGGAGCCTCCAACGTAAGCCCCCTCAAACCCCCATTCCCCCCCCAGGACAGGGCCTCCCTCCCCCCCTCCCTTCCTCCCTCCCTCCCCACAGGGCACGGGTTATTCCCTGCACCCAGGAAAGACAGCCAGCCAAAAGAGAGATGAGGGGCCTTGCAGGAAAGAAAAGGGGGGGTTGGCTTTGCCCTTTGGCCTTTCCCAAATCATCCCTAGAGTTTTAACCCTGCAGCCCCATCCGGTGAGGTGGGGTTCTTTGAGGCTCTGACATTTATTTGCCTTTTCCTGCCCCGTTGCAGCTCTCCAGAGCCTCCGGCCGCTGGCCTTCACGAGGAGTCCCCCCCTGGGACATGCGCAGTGGAGAAGCTTCCCTCCGCACGGGGAAAAAGAGCCTCTCTGGTCCAGGAAGGGGGGGATCTTTTTCTCCACCTCGGCTCCACTTTCTGTGGCCCGGAGGCAAAAAATCCCCCCTCCTCCTTTGCAAAGCAGCTTTGGGAAGGAAGGAGACAGGAAGAAAGAGACCCCAAATGACAGAGACCCTGGATTCCCCCGTCCCCGATTCTTTTTTCCCCCCCGCACTCCTCTCCAGCTGCCTCTTCCTTCCAACCCTTGCAGATGCCAGAAGCTTGTAGAAAACATACCTACTTGTCAAAGTCTGCAGGGACATGAGCTGGATGGTGGTTAGAATTTCCTATGGGAGTTCTGGTCACCCATGGGAGAAAGAGGGAAACTTCCCTTTGGACTCCTCCCTCCTGCTTCCACTCCCTGCTCCCCAGTAGAAGCTGAGTCAACCCAGGGCCTCAGCGCAGGAGCCTTTTTCCCCATTGCTTTCCGCTGCTTTCAGGCAGGGCTGGGGGTCCTCCAGCCATTGGGTTCTGTTGGACTGTCACTTCCAGCACCCCCTGGGAGGCTAGCCAGTGGTCAGGAATGCTGGAAATCGCACTCTGATGATATGGGTGGCACTCAGGATTCCCCAAAACCCGCGTTCCAAGGCAAACTGAGCTGCTCTGGAGCAAGGGATGGCAGGCGAAGAGGAAGCCCTTTAGCGGGGAAAAGTGTCCAAGTTTCAGTTCATTCTTCTTTTCTCTTGCCAGGGGTCCTTGGGGGGAAGACATCTCCTCAGGTCTCACCAACCTGAGGGAAGAGGGAACAGGTTCCCCCAAAATGAGTGGGGAGGAGGACATCAGACCCCCATGTGAAAAAAGGGGGATCCAGACCAGTAACTGGGAGAGGTACTTTTTTTCCAAGAGTGTTGGGGGGGGGTGTATGATCCTGGCAGTTTAGGGCATAGAACAACCTATGACAGCAAAACCCCTCCCCCTAATTTTACCCTTAGGTAGGGACTTTCCCGGGCAGCTGTCCAAATGAGTTTTGCTCCCTTTTTCCCGCCCCAAAGAGGGCAGGCCGATTCTCCTGCTTTCGGAGGAGCCGCTCTGCTCTTGGTCCATCCGGTGAGATGGATTCTTTGAGGCTTGAATTTCTTTGCCTTTTCCTGCCCCGTTGCAGTTCTCCAGAGCCTCAGGCCGCTGGCCTTTGCCAGGAGTTTTCCCCCCTGGGACATACACAGTGGAGAAGCTTCCCTCCGCACGGGTAAGAGAGTCTCTCTGATCCAAGAAAAGGGGGACTTTTTCTCCTCTCACTGCACCTCGGGGGAAAAATTCTGTGGCCAGCAGGCAAAGAATCCCCCCTCCTCCTTTGCAAAGCAGCTTTGGGGGGGAAAGAGACAGGAAGAAAGAGATCCCAAATGAGACAGACCCCTGGATCCTCCAGTTCCCCCCTTTTTCACCCGCACTCCTCTCCAGCTGCCTCTTCTTAACCCTTGCAGATGCCAGAAGCTTGTAGAAAACATGCCCGCCTGTCAAAGTCTGCAGGGAGAGGAGCTGGATGGTGGTTAGAATTTCCGATGGGAGTTCTGGTCACCTATGGGAGAAAGATGGAAGCTTCTTTCGCACTCCTCCATCCTTTTTCCCCCTCCCTGCTCCCCAGTAGAATCTGAGTCAACCCAGGGTCAGGAATCTCAGCGCAGGAGCCTTTTTCCCCTGGAGATCCCAGGGGCCCCTGATCTGGGAAAAGGGGCCCCCACTGCTTTCAGGTGGGGGGTGGGGGGGCCCCCAGCCGTTGGGTTCTGTTGGACTGTGACTTCCAGCAGCCCCTGGCAGGCTAGCCAGTGGTCAGGAATGCTGGAAATTGCACTCTGATGATAGGGGGGCCCTCCAAGGGTTCCCCCAAAACCCGCATTGAAAGGCTAACTGAGCTGCTCCGGAGCAAAGGATGGCAGGCGAAGATGAAGCCCTTTAGTGGAAGAGTGTCCAAGCGTTCCGTTTATTTTCTTTTCTCTTGCCAGGGCTCCGTGGGGGCGGAAGGCATCTCCTCAGGTCTCACCAACCTGAAGGAAGAGGAACAGGTCCCCAAACTGAGTGGGGAGGAGGAGATCAGACCCCCATGGGAAGAGGGGGGGATCCAGACCAGTGACCAGGAGAGGTACTTTTTTTCCAGGTTCAAGAGTGTTGTGGGAGGCATGCCATCCTGGCACTGTAGGGCATAAAAAGAACAGGCCAGGCCATTCTGTTTTCCCCGAGAGCATTCCTCTTCCCACCCTGACCACCCGTGGGG